>KZ651226.1:573187-586650 GCA_001010745.2 Gerris buenoi
GGAACAAAAATATTTTATATTCTAGATCTTAAGTTTCACTTTTAATGCGTGAGAGCCTCACACATATTTCTTTATTTGTTACCAACAAAAATAATGGTTTGTTTTGATTTTATGGAGTTCAAATATATATAATAACTTATCTAAATAGTGACCGAGACTTTTATCAAAACTAAACGTTATAATTATTAAGATAACATTTATGATTTACTACCGATAAAAGTAAAGGTTTGTGTGTTGATTTGTTAATCTTTAAATAGATTTCATAACTTATCAAAATAGTTTTGATTTGTTGTGTATTGAAAGCTGTCACTTTTTGATTAAGGCATGTAAACAATCAAGCGCTTTCTTTATTACACCGTCCCGTGTTTTGTTTATTTCCTCGGGAATGACAGTTCCCCTTGTCATTCTTAAGCGGAATTTACTATGAGAACCTCCCCTTTCTCGCGTGATTTATTAACTATTGTCTAAATATCTACAGTCTATAAGATTAGAGTTGGCACAATCGAAGGCGGGAAACAACAAACGTGGAGGTAGTTTTGGGGTTATAAAAAGGGAAAATCGGTGTTGCCATGTTAAATTTATTTTGCGGAACAGGGGTAGAGTAGAGCATTTTTTTTCTGAAGTTGCATTCAACATGGGGGACCAATAAAATCGTTTCCCTTAAAATTTTCCCGCCTTCTGATTGTGCCAACTCTAATCTTATAGACTGTAAAAACAAATCAAAATATTTTTTGACAGCGATTGAAAAGTAATTTCTATAACAGTTCTTCCTACAGAAATCTTCACAAAATATAAAATATGGTCAGTAGTTTCTTCTGGAATTTTGGTTAAATACATTTTTTTTTTAATAAAAAATGAAATTAGAATTCTATAATCTATTTAGAAGCCCCGTTCTCCGCCCCATATAAAGCTACAAAACATTTATAGCCTATATCACCCCCAGAATTGAGCTTAAAATTGCACCCAAGAACCTCCAAAATCTATTTAGCCATGTGGACTTGGAAATGCACAGCAAAACAGATATAAAATTTTCTAAACTTTAATTCGTTGTCAGGACTACTCATTCAGTGGAAATACAAAATTCGAGCCCAATCAGATAAATGTATACACAACAATTATTAGTTTGTTATACATAGATATAGATATATTTTTCCATTTTATCCCCCGAAATCTACATAACAACAATTACTGTACTCTTAAAGAGCTTTTCAACGGTATGCATCGTGAAGGGTTTTCATTACTTTGACATTTGCACCCTGTACCCCTGTGTTATAAATTTCGAAAATTCACGTAGGCAGTGACCTTCCCCTTTGCTTTGAAGTGTGTAAATTTTCATCGAAATCAGACTAAAAATGTAGATTTGAATAAAGAACACACACACATAGGTTACATTTTCTACAATACATTGAAATTTCCTTTTTACCCCCCTCCTAGATGAAAATATGACAAAACTGTGCATATCAAAAATTACTGTACTTTTAAAGCTTTTCAACGATATGCATCATGAAGGGTATTCATTACTTTGACATTTGTACCCCGAACCCTGTGTACATCATTTTACCTTTATAATCTCGTGTAGGCAGTGACCTTTACCTTGTTTTGAAGGAAAAGTGTGTAAATACTTATCAAATTGGGATAAACACTCTTCATTTATATAAGATGTAGCTATACATATTTTTCCATTTTACCCCCTCCTAAATGAAAATATGACTAAACTGTACATAACAACAATTACTGTACTTTTAAAGAGCTTTTCAACGATATGCATCATGAAGAGTATTCATTACTTTGACATTTGTACCCCGTACCCCTGGGTACAAAAATGAAAATTTCGCAAAATCCTTTCTTAGTGGACGCCTATGATATGAACAGAGTATATCCTGAAAATTTCAAGTCTCTCGGTTAAGCAGATTTTGCTGTGCGTTGATTCTATGTCAGTCAGTCAGTCAGTCAATCAGGACATTGCCACTTATATTATAGATTATTATTAAAAGAAAGGCGAGTTATACATTTTTATTAAATCCCCATGAAACAGTGCCAGCATATTCTGATGTTTGTTTTTAGTTATTTTTTTATATTTTGTCTCATTTGACGTTTATACATCTAATTAATGGTCTTAAATACATTTGTTGTTTTTGTTAAAAAATAGGAATAGAAACAGAATAATTTCTTGTTTCAATCTTTTGAAAATTTGAAAATCAAATTTTACAGTTGAGCAGAATGTTCTGATTCTTTTAGTCAATTTTCATTAGGATCAAACTGGGTCAGAAACAAGGTTGAACGAATTTTCCAAATTTATTTTTTTTAATACTCCCTTTCTCAGCAGTGAAACAAATATAGATCCGGTTCAATCAAAGCAATTAAAATTAACTTTTGGGAAAGGGGTTTGAAATTGGAACAGAAATCAATTGCAGTCTAGAGAACCCAAAAGCAAAACTCTCGACAACAAAAACTTAACTTATTCGACCCCTTAAACTAGTAAAAATGAAAACTAACAACAAACTAGCTCGAACTTTCAATTTTCGAAACTAAAACAAAAATGATATATATTTTTTTTTACAAAATAAGCTGTAAAGTTTATTATTCGCTTAACACCGTAAACAACTTTAATTTTTCATTCTCCTGTGTTTTGTCTTCAATTTTCCTTGACACCTAATTAAATTTTAAGCGCTCACATAACAATCTAATGCAAATTTTTCTATTAAGACATAAGTAATATTGTTGTTCAGAGAGGTTTTATTAGTTTGAAGAAAACATTGCTTCAAAGGTGTTAAGTAAAGAAGTTTAGGTTTTTATTTCAATCTTCTTAGATAACATGATGGAGAAAAAACTCAGAGCGAAAAACCTATGGTCGCTTAATCGTTGAAGAGATAGAAATATAAATAATGGTAATATTTTCTGAAAAATAAAACATGTTTTGAGAGGAGGAAGATTATGATTTAAAAGGAATCCACATTATATTTGATAATTTATTAATATAATTAGTAGGGTTTTTTTTTACAATTACAAACTTTTGATTAATAAATAATTTGATTTAAATATACAAACATTTATTTATTTATATAGGAGGTTTAATTAATTAAGATTAATATTTAATCTGTAATTAAATTAAAAAAACGTATAAACTATTAATGCATTCTTAGAATAACAATGAAAGCGGATATTTTGTGTGGAAAAATTCTTTTTTCTTTTTCTCCGGTTTTATTTTTGTTTTGAAACGCTCGCTATATCCGCGATCCCAAAGTCCTTCCATTTATTAACCAGTAAACCATTAACTAGCTTGAAGCTCGGAGGATTGGTTAATGGTTACTCCATTAATAATTCATTATCGAAGCCGTTTCAGAGTAGACGGAAGAGAGGGGAGGAGAATACTCTGCCTAATTAGGGAAGTCAATAATTCACACCGCTTTATCTCGACAGAAATGACAAGCGGGGTTATCAATACAAAATTTATGAATATGAATAAATATTTGTCCATGCGAAAAATATTGATATTAGATTATTATCGGTGGGACTTCTTTTTAAGCTTTTTTTATGAGTTTTTTTATAATTATTATAATAAATTAATTTACCTAAATATATATTGAAAAATATCTATAATAATACTTATACATAAATGTGATAGCGTAATGTAGTACTACAGTCTAGTTTATTCGAATTTGTTGATAAAAATGTTGGCTCTTAATTTGAAGGCGTTGCATTGCTCCTACAGTCCGTCCCAAACGATTAGTGCGTTGACAGCGCATGGGAGATAGCCAATGACAGCTCCAGATTTTCCCGGACAAAAGGTCGGGCCAACTAGGCAAAAATAAATGTCTCTAGTGGAGGTTTAGGTTGGCCAATCTGTGTGTCACTCGATTTTCCCGTGCTGTCAACGCTCTAACTCTCGTTTGGGACAGCCTGTAGTGCTTGTATGTAAAGTAGAAAATATAGTTGCGTCATGTCTAGTTGACTTTAGTTAACCATAGTAATCTCAGTTTTCCCTTTCCTATTAAGATTTAGATTTTTTTTTTTTTTAAATTCCGTCTACCTATATACTCTGATGCAAGTTAGTCAATGTTGATCTTCAGACACCCATCTCTAAGTTCGTTAGCAACTTTCTAGTAATCCGTGGTGAATAGTGCTACTCCCATACCTTGTTATTAAAGATTTCTATTTAGAGATCTCGTTTAACAACAAAAATAATGCAATATTTTATTTCGTCGAAATAATAGTCTACTTATAATAATATATGTGTGTGTATAAAAAAAAAAANGCCAACATCTTTGTGATATATATATATATATATATATATATATATATATATACCATTTCTTAATTTAATTTTGGATCTACTCTTGTCTTAAATACCAGATAATTTTTAATGTTTTGTCTACAACAAGAATGAAGCAATTTGTCTGTATTCTCCTCTAACACAGAGTTTGAAAAAAATATGAAGCAGTACTATTTTACTGCAACGAATTCTTTTTACTTCCCTACGATACCTTGGAAACATCATGTCCAGGGAAAGAGGGAGAAAGAGAAAAAAAAAAAAAAAAAAAAAAAAAAGTTGCCTCTATGAAACGGGTGGGGACAGGAGTATTAAAGAGAGAAAAAAAAAAAAAAAGAGTAAAAACAATAGTGGGTTTCAGTGGCATCCCTGCAGAACGCCCTTGTTTTGTCCCCAGGACGTGCTTAAATCTAAACTGTACCAATTAGAGAAGCCTTTCTCTTCTCCCCCTTTCTCTTGTTAAATTCCATGGACTTCCAACATCCAACACAGAATGGCATAACCCTAGGGCAGTACTATGGAATACACCAGAACCTTGCAAGAGAAAGAGAAGGTCCAGAGAAAGAGAGCCTTCATTGTTGATGCTGAAAGGGTTTTTCCACTGTCGCAGTTATATTGAGATAGAGGAATGGGTGTTATCGTGCTGAAGATATTCTAGTGGACACAGAACACGTTTTTAAAATTACAACAGTATTTTGAGCACTTGTTCACAAATGGAACATACAATGTAGCAAAGCCCTCAACCAGAACTATATGACAAAGAAAAATAATACAAATCAACTGCTCTCTTCATGTTGACATTGTGTAGTTTAATTCATATGCTATTCACTACTTGGTTTGTTTTCAGATATTCTATACTTTTTTTCTGGTGTATGTTCATTGAATTTATACTAAGAAACAACATAATATTATCGACAAATTTAAGAAATCTTGGAATATTATAACTCAGGGTATTTGTTTTTCCTTTTTTAACGATCTATGATACACACCTAAAACGAATATATATTATATATTAGCCTGGTCATTTGCGTGGATGAGCTAAAGGAAAGAATTACACATGTCATTGTAAACCGAAGAGAATTTATATGGAGAGCCAAATATATAAGCTCCATTGTAATCATATTTTTAACACTGTTAAAGTATTCAAGGCGTCCTCCCTTTCAAACACCCCACAAGCATTCCTTTTTGCCTTTTTTAACAAAATGAATGGAAAGCTTATTTTTGAGTGATGATTTTTTGGGGGCTTCTTTATATTTTTCGTGCGTTTGCAGTTAACATAACCACAAAGTTCAAAATTTCACTTTCAGAGGTTAGGTCTAATACCGACAGACAAAACTAGGCAATTATTAGGGTTCTCATAGACCCTAAAAAAAAACATTAGACAAATTAAATGTCACCAACTCTGATGTCTGGTTCATCATGCATTATGAGGCCAATGCAGGTAGCTACTCACTAGGCGGGGCATCCGCAGATCTAAATTCCATGGACTTCCAACATCCAACACAGAATATCATAACCCTAGGGCAGTACTGTGGAATACACCAGAGGTTTGGGAGGTCTAGGTTTGCTCCACAGTTTGGCTGATATGAGTCGACACGACACGCTTACCCCGTGACACCCATCTCTACAATTGTAGTGGGCAGGCGTCTGGTCTGCCCGAGCTACCCTCATTCTGTCAGGCTATCAATTTTTATTAAGGCGCAAGGCAATGTACAAAGCAGAGTTCGAGGAAGCATGCAGTGCATCTTTACTTGAACCAATGCACCCGGTTTTTCTCACTCGCTTATCTCAGCTTCCTCTAAAGCAGCAACGGACACTATAAAAAAATTAGGCCTTAATATTTAAAGTAGGGTGGGCCGAAAAAAAAAGTTTTTTTAATTTGAAAAATTCCAACCTCGTAATACTTGTGTATTTATTAGAAACTATCGTACGTAAAATTTTGGCCCGATCGAATGTCACCTAGGTGGTGCACAATCGCTTCAAAGCTTTAAGAAACAGTATTTTTAAGACATTTTTTATACTTCAATTTTTTTTAAAAAAATATTTTAGTTATTTTTAGTCACTTATTAGCATCTATTTGCTCTTTGCTGACATATTATTTGATTGCAGGAAGAAAAAAAAAATAAAAAAGTTAATTATAGGCTGAGATAAGTCGGTACATATGTGTACCATTGAGGTATGTATTTTAAAGATAATTGAGAAATTCGTGTTATGCAGCTCCTAATAATATCCTTGGAATAACTCAATGGTACACCTATGTATTATGTATGTACCGACTTATCTCAGCCTATAATTATCTTTTTTATTTTTTTTTCTTCCTGCAATCAAATAATATGTCAGCAAAGAGTAAATAGATGCTAATAAGTGACTAAAAATAACTAAAATATTTTTAAAAATTGAAATATAAAAAATGTCTTAAAAATATTGTTTCTTAAAGCTTTGAAGCGATTGTGCACCACCTAGGTGTCATTAGATCGGGCCAAAATTTTACGTATGATAGTTTCTAATGCATACACAAGTATTACGTGGTTGGACTTTTTCAAATTAAAAAAAAAAAAAAAAATTTCGGCCCACCCTAGCCTTAAGCCTTTTTAATAAAGAGAGAGTTTCTAAGTTGACGTTTCTGTCACTGTCACCCTCATTATCTAATTATGTCACTTCTAGAATAGCTAGACAATTTGACACATTTGTAGCTATAGCCGTGTACCTAACTGGAACTTGTATTTTTTTTTTTTTTTTTACCTTAAAAAAAATTAAAAGTGGTGGACGCAACTTTAAAGTTTTTTGAGAATTAAGGGTAAGTCGAATCGAAAAACTGATTGCCCAAACAATTTTGGAAGATCTACAAGTTTGAGTCTTTGACTTTTTTTGTACCTTCATCTGTTGTACTTTAGTTGGAGCTAGATTTGGTAATTCATCGTTGGCTTCTACCTTAAATGGCTTCAATCATTCCTTTTCTTCACCGATTTCTTCCTTTAATCTTTAGCATCTCTAAAACTCTTTCCACGCCGTAGATCATGCATAGCTTGAGTTTTCCCCTTTGTTGATCTCCATGTATACTTGGGCAATTGGAATCTTTTTTTGGCTGCCTGCAATCTTCCTTTCGCTCCACTGGTATATCATGTACTTACCACATGTTAGTAAAACTGCTAGTATATAATATATCGCATGCGCAAAAACGAATTTTATTTGTTGTTATACGTTATATAGGAAATTATTCAAATTGATATTGACAAATAAAAAAAAATCAATAAAAAAATATCTAGATATATATTTCCTTAAAAAATCTTAACCGTGCCTGGTTCGTGGAAAAATTAATTAAACTTATGAAAATTCTTTTCAGTTAGCCAAACCTTTAACGTTAATATAGGGGAAATATTCTTCTAACAGATAAGAAAATAAAAGAGCCGCAGTAAAATAAGATTTTCATGTATAAAAAAAATAATAATAATAAAAGATGGAGGGTTACGCAAAAACTCGTGGTACAAAAATACCCCAAAGGCTAAATTATTTTAAAGTAATTCAAATGAGTAGTGAGCACAGTCACTACTTCCTCTATTCACAGATTTTTAGGTCCATTAATATAGGAAAATCTTATTTTTATTTTATAAAAATATATATTTAAAAATGTATACCACTTAATTATTTCCTTTTTTCTTTTAAATAAAAAGGTTAAATATTATTTTCTGATCAGTGTTATGTTAGATTTTATAAATACTTTGTCGTCTAACCGTATACTTCACCATTTCCTGTTAAATTAGGTTTTATATAAATTATTTTGACATTTTAACTTTTTCATGTCTAAAACAAGTTGTATCCAGCGGGATTTAGTTCCTTTCAATAATGCTTAGGCTTTCAATGTAAAATTGGAATTTGGAATTTCAGGAGAGGAAAAAATTCTATCACTACCTAACATTCGATGAGACGAACATTTTTTACAAATTGTATTTTTTCAGTAAAAGCAACAGCGACACCGCTATGAATTAATAAAGATCCTTAAAACTATTAAAGCGGACTTAAACGATTAAAATAGAGAAAACAAACTTTTTACCGATATTTTACGTTCTAACGTGACGATTTTTATAAAATCTTCATACATATCGTCTAAAGTAAAATTGAAACAGGCATGCAACATTTTAACTTGATACAAACAGAAGTTTTTGTGTAGTGAAGTGGTAAATTTGATAATTATTAAAATGGATATGTAGGGGTTAGTGGAATAGTAAGAATACAGGGTAGCTCCCTCTCTCACTACTGGACTTTCTATTTCAATCATACGCTTTAACCTATAATCTCATCATGATTATATATAATCTCAATTATTACTGTACCCTCGCTTCAATGATAGAGCCACGTGATGCCTATAATTAAAGGTATTCCTAGAGGTTATTGTAAAGCTTGCGTACAAATAAGAAACAGTTCTGCTCTTGACTGCACTAAGTAAGAAGTCATTATTAAATATGTGTTACAGTTTTTATTGAATTAAAATATTTCATTGAAACCATAATTTTGTTAAATTATTAAATAATACGTAGTTCCGATTTTCTGCGCTCCAATTTACATTTCTATTTTTTTTATATATATAAGTGAGACTGATTTAAAAATTAACATACTAAAATAAATAAAGTAGTAATATTATTTGGATTCTTAGAAAAAAATGAAGAAGGGAAGAGCAAAAAAATAGATTTTAAGGGCATATTAAGGTTAAAAGGGTCAGATCCTTTCTAAGAAACAAATAAGGGGAAAAAAATGTTCTCTCTTGTTTGCTGACAAAATATTTTTTAAGCTCATTCTCCGATTTTTTTTTCGCTCTGTAGGCTTTTCTAAAAGAGGAAACGTGAAGGCGAGAAAACAGTCATCAATCACAGTGAGTTTTTGCAGGAGACAACTTGCTCGTTCTGTTTCCCGCCGCGACGAGATGTTATCGCCATTTTGACAAGGCCCCTTTTCCTACGCCTTATCCCATGTCAGCCAGGGCACCATGGAAAATTCGGATGTAGCTAAATACAACGCTGTTATTCATCTCTTGACACTTTTTTAATAACTCCCTCTTTTTTAATACATTTACATAAACATTCATCCAGGTTTATTTTGTTCTTTAGGAACAGGTGTGTTTTCTCTCTTTCTTTTTTTTTTTAGAAAAATTGTGTTAAATCCTTTTTACTTTGTCCATTAACATTCAGTTTATATACTGGTTTATATAAAGTAACTATATAATTTTCTATATTATAGTGTTTATATAAAGACAAATGATATGCTACTAAATGTTCCTCACACTACTTTAACAAGTGATATTAATTCTGCTTATGTGTTTATATTAGTAACTACAGAATTTTTCACATCACAGAAAGCATAACTAAAGAGGCAGGACCACGTTAATGTTCACTAATTTGGCAAGAAACATTGATTTTACATACATGTTCAGGCACTTCTTCAGATTATTACTCCCCTTATAAAGAAAATAGAGGGGAGTAACAATCTAAATAATGTGTACGGAGTGTTCTTCTTTAGACTGTTACTTCCCTTATAAAAACAGAAGTGATATTCCTTTGTCCCAAAGTTACTTTTATATTATACCCCAAGGCGTGTACGAAATATTAATGTCAGCCCCAATTTTGTTTTCTCCCACAAATCTCGCGTGAAAAAATCATTTCTTGAAAAAATTTCTGACGTTATTGATTAAAAAGCCCTAAAATGCGCCTCTTTTAAATACAAATCTAACCATTTAATTCGTTCTACCAAATAAAATTCAGTTTCCGAGATATTGATGAAAATGATGCTGATTCAACTAAAAATAGAAAATACAGAAATTAAAAAACCACCTATTAAAAATGTTGAAAATTTGCTGATTAGAGACATTTTAAATTGATTAAGTTTTTAGTTTTGTTCGAGTTATATATTTTGAAATTTATCTGTTTTTTATAAAAAAAAATTATAATCATTTAATCATTCGTTCAGCGATTCGTTCAGAAAGCGAAATTGCTAGATGACACAATAATTCAGAGACGTTTACTACTTAGAAATTCACTTAAGAAAACAATATGTAAAATATATTTTTATACCATTAATCAATTTCAGTGTTCTGCATTCTATTATGTATTCTTATAAGTGTTTACAATCAATACTTTTTTTCTTTTTAAATTTAAAAATACCAACCTAGTTGTTATCATTTAAGTTGAAGCCCTCACAATTGAATTGTATAAGTAAATTCTATTTTTTTTTTTTTTTTTTTGAAGATAAATTTATTTTTTAATTTAATTATTTCTTAGGGCTCTAAAAATATATATTTTTACATTAAATAAAGGAAACTTGATAATTTGTAGTGTAAATGATATTAATTGGAGCATGAAATATAATGAAGAGTTGGTCATAGGGCCCCAAAGGGTCTACTAATTCTTAGGACTCCGTCTCTTTTGTTCCTATATAAACAACAAAGGGAGAAAAAAATCACCCCCGAAAAATGGAAGTATGGAAAACACCCTAGACCAAAAAAATTAGGGTCTGGGTTAAAAGAAAAAAAAAAATCAAGTAAACATTTTTTTTTTTCGTGGTCTCTACCCTTTCTTCTCTTTAAACCCTCTTGTTTTTAAAAAGAGGGCCGTACCCTGGTAACCCGTACAGACCCTTAAAGTGAAGGAAATGACCTTTGAACCCTCAAATCCTCTTTAGGTGGAGAAAGAAGCCGAAAAAAGAGTGGGCAAATGGTGAGAAAAAATTTTACTCGGCCCAAAGGGGTAAAAAAGGGTAAACAAAAGAAGAAATTAAGTAGTTGTGGTTTTAGGGTCGTTTGAAGGAATGAAGGGTTCTAGAGACCCCTAGAATTCTGTAGAAGGGTCTTCTCATTACTTACTTACTCCTAATTTTCCTTGCGGCTTCTTTCTAGTCTTTTTTTAGAGGCATTCCTTTTTTTTATCACGTGGGGAACAGAGATTGTATTTTGGACATTAGAATAAAATTTATTAGTTTTGTAGGACACCTTAAAGTCTTACTTAATAGACATTTTATTTATAAAATGTTATAATTATAAAACAAATCCATTGACAAGAAGGTATAATATTGAAGTGTTGATACAATAGTTTTATGAGAACAATAGTTTATACAATAGTTTTATGAGAACAATAGTTGATACTATAGTTTTATGAGAACAATAGTTAATACAATAGTTTTATGAGAACAATAGTTGATACAATAGTTTTATGAGAACAATTGTTAATACAATAGTTTTATGAGAACAATAGTTGATATAATAGTTTTATGAGTGTTGATACAATAGTTTTATGAGAAATAGTTTTATTAGTGTGTTGATACAATAGTTTTATGAGAACAAGCTTAATGGAAAGCACTAATCTAGATCTTAAGTTTTATCGATATCAAAGGGTCTACTAAAAGTAAACAGCCGGGTTAATAATAACCCTAGCGGCTTTTAAAAGTAAATTACCGGGCTTAATAATAACCTCACTAATATTGGCTAAATCAGTCCAGGTAACAAAAAAGCAGATGAAACAACTGTAAAAGGATCTGCAACACCTTCAGACCATCATGAAAGAGGTGTAGTGCAATAACCAAAAAAGGCTTCTTTTAAAGAATTATAATTGAAACAATTGACCGGCTGTTCTAAAGCAGCCTTCGTCAGATAATCTAAAGATTACTTAATTTCTAAATAATCTAGAGTTTAGAGATTGACTTCGAAAGTACAAGAAGTTTTTACAAGTAACAGAGAAAGTTTTACTCGTAGAAGAAGTTTGTACTTGTTTTTACTCTTTTCGTAGTAACCTCCAATTTTGCGCAAAACACTTTTACCGTGTATGGGGGCCTTAAATGAGGAGGTATGTAAGTCCAAGATTCTCAACCATTCATAACAATAATTGTATAGATTGGTAATGACCAACTAAAGTAGCTAGATGCTATTATTTATTACTTTTCTTCTACTAAAAATTAATCATTTTTCAGTGAATTCCTCAAAATATTGGTAGAAACCTTTTTTAAGAAATCGTTTCTTTTCTTTCTTGATTTATACATTACTTAAAAAATACAATCAAAGATATTACTAGCACAATTATCTTTTTTGCGTTTTTCCGTTTCAAACCATTATTTCTTCTTCTTTTTTTACGTTTGCAAAGTATTATCTGAAAACTTTTCCATTTTTTCCCCTTCCTTAAAACAAAGAAGTTATTAAAAGAAAACTCTTCGCCTCCTCTTGAATAAAGCTAAAGG
This sequence comes from Gerris buenoi, assembly GCA_001010745.2. NCBI lineage: Eukaryota > Metazoa > Arthropoda > Insecta > Hemiptera > Gerridae > Gerris > Gerris buenoi. The sequence continues at coordinate 585,672 of KZ651226.1, forward strand.
GTTAGCATTTAAAAAGAATAATAATAATAAAAGTGGTAAAGGGGTTAAAATTAAAAATAAAAATGAAGGATTTTTTTTTTGTTTAAAAAAAGCAGGAAAATAAATCTATTTGAAGAGCTTTTTAAAAATCATCATATTTATCCACCGAAACTTTTATTTTTGTGTTTTCACTTTATACTTTTGCGGAAAAATACGAGGTGCTTTACATTAATATTATACTAGGGGGCTCCGCCCCCGACTCGCTTCGCTCGTCAACCCCCGAAAAGACGTGGTAGCGGCCGCTGCGCGGCCGACGTGGTATGAGAAGGGAAGTAGAATAGTTATGGAATATGAGAAGGGAAGTAGGATAGTGGCTAAGGTAGTAGGGGAAGGCGCCACAACTATCTACTTTCCTTTTCTCGCTGACAATCTAATATACCTACTCTCAAGTTCTGTCTTACAGGCTTTCCTCTTCTCGGACGAATATAATATGTATATTGTATATCTCCCTCACTCTGTCTGCACAGTTAGTATTATGTCATTCTTAAACTCCCCCCTTTCTTCCCCGGACTCATTTCTCTTCTAGAGGGGTATCTCCTAACGCACTCTACACTCAGTTAAGTATGTCACTCTCACTGAACTTGTTTGTTTACAAAACTTTTTTAATAATATAGACTAGGGGGCTTCGCCCCCTACTCGCTTCGCTCGCCAACCTTCGAAAAGACGTGGTAGCGGCCGAGTCAGCCGCTGCGCGCTTCCTTTTTATACCACATATAAAACACCTTTTATTTTAACACGCTTCCTTTTTATACCACGTCATATTTTCATATATTTTTTTATACCACGTCATCTACATATTTTCTCGCGTTTTATTTTGCCGCGCAGTGGCCGACGCGAGAAAATATGTAGTTTAGTAATGGAATGTGTAATGGGAAGTAGTTAGTGGCTGAGAAGTAGTGGGGGGGGGGGCTCAACTACTATCTCCTTTCCTTTTCTCGCT
>KZ651226.1:587408-601856 GCA_001010745.2 Gerris buenoi
ATTATTATTATATTTATTAGTTTTTATCCCTAAATTCATTAATTCTAAGACAGAAATTTGTATCAGACATCAGAAACTCGCGCACAAACATACATTTATTTACACCTATATCTTCAAAAGTACTTATCTGAATTTTATAAAATGTGGATGGTTTGTGAAAAAGGTAGCTCGCAGATAGCACCAGATTAATATCAACCGTATTCGCTCTTAAAATTTTCCTAAAAATACTTATAGTCCAGGAGATAGCGTGCAAAAAGTGTCTTACTAACATCAAGCTAGAATTTTGTATACAAGTTAATCTTTTAGTGCCTTTTAAGAATATGTGGTCGGCTAAGTTCGTCTGCGGGACATAGCTTGGCAATAGGCATAAAAAAAACAAAATGGTGGAGCGTGGCCATGTCCCGCTAATTATGGTGGACATTATGATTTTCATGATCCTGAGTTCAGAATTTGTTAGTAGACAAAACATCAAGTCGATGTTATTTTCACACTGGATAGGTTAGCTATTCAAATAATACTAAAAATCAACATGGTCACCTGTCAAGGGACGAACTAACATCAACTTGATTGTCGGGCTACTAACTAATTCTGTACTCAGGATCATGAAAATAACATTGTCCACCATAATTGGTAAGACATGGCCGCTCTCCACCGGTTTATTTTTTTCAAACGCCTATTGCTAAGCTATGTCCCGCAGAAGAATTTAGCCGACCACATATTCTTAAAAGGCGCTAAAAGATTGACTTGTATACAAAACTCTAGCTTGATGTTAGACATTTTTTTTCACGCTATCTCCTGGACTATAAAATTCATATAAAATATCAGAAAATTTTGATTTGAAAATAAACGGGGGAAACAATTAAATAAATTACACACTAATGGCTTGTAAATGCATTAACTCAATAAAATACATGATAGGATGCGAGGAAGCTATGTGACACACAAATTGCCAGTGTATTTTAGTCTCGTGTCTGTCTATCGTTCAACCTTTTTGCGAAACACCATTACATTAAAAACTACTTCTCATGAGCCCATTGTTGGGAACAAGAGGAGAACATTGTAAGGTGATTACTCAAATTAAATTCGCTTGAGTCTTTGACATTATGACTTCGAAATGAAGAATTGACTTTTCTTACCATCAGACACTGTGGATTGGTCAAGTAATATAAATTGACACTTAGGTCCTCGTAAGACTGTAGCGTGAAAGAATCCTTTTAAGGGACCCATCTACACTTGATAGGAAAGTATACTTTTTGAAACCTTTCTGAATAAATAATAGAATATAGAAACAGTTTATTTAAAGATCCTTCATTATTAATATCTATTATTTCAACCGAACAAAAAAATTCTTATTTAATTAGATAGATAGAACTAGATTTTAATCCTAAGAAATAATTTTGCCACATTCACTATTCTTCTTCCAGTAAATTTTCTTAATTATATTTTCTCCGAATAAGAAAATCCTTTATCTAAGGTCAGAAATCTCGCTACCCTAAATAAAAAGGCGGAAAGATGGTGAAAGCTCCAATTTATACATTTTAAGAACCTAAAGGATTTTATTAAGGCAAGGAAAATGCTCTTTAAATTAGATAATCTAATTCTCTGTTGAATAAAAAAAAGTTATCTTTTGGTCGTTTTTTTTTTTTGTTTTTTTTTAAAGGACACGGCAGAAAAAAAGGTTGTGTTAACAGTGTTTAGAGATAAAGATAAGAAGGGGCAGAGAAAAGTTGAAGTGGAAGCCACTGAATTCTGAGGGAAGGCTCAAGAGAACCTTGGTAAAAATTCCTCAAGAATTCAAAGGTAAGGGTTGTTTTCTTGGAACCATAGCCAAAAGACTGAGTGGTTTCCTTGATTCCGAAAATTCCAACCTCTTCTTACAGGGGTCGTTTATACCACTCAGACACCTCCGTACCAAAAGGTTAATCTAATTTAAAAGAATTGGAGAATTCTGCTGAAAAATATTAATGTTTTTGTTATATTTATAAATTACTTCAGTTGAATTTTATTATTCTTTTTATTACAGCTGCTTGATTTTAACTGTTTACTTCTATGTCGTTCTATTAATGTAGTTCTTTTGTTCTAATATGTACCTATTGTATGTATAGTGTATGTTTTTAGGGTTTTGTAGATACTTCTCAAAACCCTTTTGCCGAGGGTGATGTGTCCGTCTGTCCGTCGCTCTTTGGTTCATAGGGCCCGAACCGTTCAAGCGAAAGTGCTGAAATTTGGAACCCTGGTGCAACTTTTTGACCCAACCAGAGGAAAAATATACAGAAGTCCATAATTATGTGGTAAACTCAAAAATTTACAAAAATGTGGTAAACTCAAAAATTTACATTTTTTTAAATTTTTGAGTGGGGTATCAAATGAAAGCTGCTGAAGAGTAGAACACAAATATATATATGCTTTTTCAAATTTTGCATTCCTTATAGGGGGAAAAAATCAAAATATACCCAAAAAAAATTGTCCCCCCCCCAACCACTATAGATCGGCTGGTGCTAAAATTTCGAAATAATTCATGCTAATACCTTATATTAGGGCGATGATATTTCCGGGAGTTCATTCAAAGATTTTAAAAATTGTCAATTTTGTGCGCAAAAATTTGGGGTGCGCCCAAAATTTTATTTTTCAAAAATTTTGAGTTGGGTATCAAATGAAAGCTGCTGAAGAGTAGGACACAAATATATATTTGCTTTTTTAAAGTTTGCATTCCTTATTGGTTTATTACTGATAAAACACATTGTGACCCCCCGGGGAATCGAACCCGGACTCTTGAGAACGAAGACCAGAAATCATAATTACATAATGGGTATGCTTACTCATCTACAAAACCCTAAAAAGTACTTGGGGCAAGTACTTCCCTGTGATTTTTTATTTTGCCTGCTATGCTTTAAATCCTATTTCAAAGTCACGCGTCTTGCGTGATAATTTATTATGAATCTATCTTTTGCTTATTTCCTATGGTATCCTGCTTATTTTAGAAATAATGTTCAGGCTGACGAAACCAAATTATTGATTGATATGAGGATTTCAATTAATTATTTTAATTTATGTACATCTTTTGGATTATTTGTGGAAAACTCTCATGGATTTAGCTGCCGAAGATTAATTTATTTTATATCTGCAGTGAACTTTTTGTTACTTAATCTGTTTATTTTATCGATTTAATGCTAAATCAGTAACTTTAACTAATTATAAAAGCGGTAATTCAAAATTCTTTATGGTTTCTTTATTTTTAATTGAATTAACGTTTGGCGAGGAGGTGTCTGAGTGGTATAAACGACCCCTGAAAGAAGGAGGTTGGAATTTCCGGAATCAAGGAAACCACTTAGTCTTTTGGCTTTCTTTCTAAGAAAGCAACCCTTACCTTGGAATTCTTGTGGAATCTTTACCAAGGTTTTCTTATGCCTCTCCCAGACCTTAGTTCTTCCCATTTCATCTTGAAGCTTTTACAAAATTTCGCCTTCTTTTTCACTCTCATTTTTACCTTTAAACACTGATAACATAACCTTCCTTTCTTAACCGTCTTAAAAACCCAAAAGTTAAACTTTTTATTATGATTCCTTACTCCTTCCTTCAACAGAGAAATAGATAATTTAATTTAAAAAGCCTTTTCCCTCATCTTACTTCAAATCCTGAGAGTTATACAAATTTAGAAATACGAGCTTTTACCATCTTCTCACCTTTCTTTTATTTCCGTAAGATTGAAAACCATGACCTTTTTTTTACAAAAAATAAAATAATAGAAGTGTGGTAGTGAGGTTTCACTCAAGGTAACGTATTTTCTTTTTTAGGGAAAATTAAATTAAAACAATGTTTAGGAAGAAGTATAGAGAGAATGGAAAATTTATTTCTTTAGAAATAAAGTTAGTTAGAATTAAAATCCAGTTACCTGAAAATTCTCACCTTAAATTTTAAAGTTGATTTGCCGTTATTTTTGGAAGTGTAATTAGTCTTATAAGTTAATTTGAGTTGAAATATAACTTTGTTTTAGCTATGATAGTAGATCTTGTTTATGAATAATTATTGAGATCTGTTTTATTCTCATATCTTAGTGATTTCTTTTCCTACTTGTGCTTCCAATGTAACGGAAGCTATGTAATCGTTCTGAAGAACGAATCATTTTAATGTATCCGATTTTAAAAATTCCAAGACAGAAGTTAGTTTCAGACATCATGGAACATTTTTGGTTCCGTATCTGTCTGTCTCTCAATTCTGCTATCAAATGAAATTTCGAAGCTAGGCCATTATTTTCCACCATCCACCTTAGCTCCTTTAGAACATGCCCAAAAAGCAATTATAAAAACTATACTGAAAAAACCTATACTGTATTCTACTGAAACACTTTTCCATGACTTCCTTGTACTATCAATGTCGCAACTATACAAAAGAAACATGTATCACTACACTTTTTTAAAATCACTAAACATATTACCAATCACCCATATCAAACACGATACAAGGTAAGCAAAAACAAATAAAAACCAGTCCTACCACTCTGATTTACTTAAGAACCACGCTAAAGTCTGTCCCAAACGAGAGTTCGTGCATTGACAGCGCGGGAAATCGAGTGACACACAGATTGACCAACCTCCTGAGGGGAAAATCATTTATCTTTGCCTAGTTGGCCCGACCTTTTGTCCGGGAAAATCTCGAGCTCTCATTGCCTCCCCAGCCCATTTTCTAGTTTTTCACGCGCTGTCAACGCACTAACTCTCGTTTGGCACAGACTGTAGACCAGAAGCCTCTAAATATTTTAACCAAATACTAAACGAGAGAGACCTACATGACTATGAAAAATATAAAAAAGAAGTGGTAAAGTAGCTTCCATCGTCTACAAATAAAAAAAAAAAAAAATTAGGGAACAAGGAATAAATTACTATTAAGAAGTATTTATACATATGTATAAATGTATGTGTATGTGTATTTGGATATGTTTATATTTATTGTTATTTACATGTATTGCAATAGAAAAAGAGAGAAAATAATAATAATAAGATATAAATAAATAAAAATAATATAAAAATNACTCCTCGCGTTCCAATCTATCCATTATACAATATCAACCGACGAGAGAAAAAAAACGAGACTTCATTTATTTACTTTAAATCATTGTTAGAAATTTACTCACTTCATTTATTGTTATTTAATTATATATCATAATCTATAACATTAATGTAAAAATAATATTACTAAACTCTAAAGAAATCCTACCAAGTTGTATAAACTATAAAAGCACTTCTATGTAAATTAGTCTTAAATAGCTGAGCCGCGCTCAAGCCTGCTCAAGTGTTGCTTTTTCGGCCAGCTAAACAAATTAATTAAAGTAATTATTTTTTAAAATAAAAAAAGAAGTAATTTTTGCAAAGTAATTATTTTTAAAGTAATTATTTGCAATTTTAATGTATAATGTAATAACAATTTATGTATGATTTCTTTTTATTTTACCAAATAAATAAAATAATTAGCCTTTACGCTTAAACCACATTCTAATTCGGTTATCATTCATCTAACTTTACCAGTGCCTCTTTTTTTACGCGTCTTTGCTGTCATGATAAATGTATTTCTCAGGTTAACGCTACTTTTTTTGATAAACCAACCTAATTAGCTTCTTACTTGGTGTATAACTTGGATGTACCTTTAATTAATTTTACTAAAGTAAAGGTGAATCCTTTCCAATTTACTGAAATAATCGAATAGGAAAAAAAGTTATCAATTGATAGATATTCAGAATGTGTGGCGAACCAATGGATAATACATAAAACAAATAAGCCAAATTGATATGTGAAACAATTAGGAAATAACCATGTAAATGGCAGAAATAGATAGCTCACTTGAATTTCCTGAAACGATAGGATATGTAAAAGCAACCAAACTCAAAGTGCGTGGTTATTAATGTTATGTTCTAGAAGATTAATTTGGGGTTTCTTGAGTTAAAAGCGACATAGATTATACTTCTTCACTAAAACCATATTGTCATTAGTCTTGTGTATTATGTGTTGGTTTCTTCTTATATAGTGTCAGCCCGACAAACGACGTTTGGAATTAGTTGGTATTGCTGGAGTTCTTCAACACTTTCTTACCATTGTTGATATTCCGTTCTTTATTAGCCGATCCTTTCCTTTCCTACTCCACTTTAAGTAAGTGCGGATTCCAAGAAATTAAACCCTGAGGGGAAACTATGTCCGAATTTCCAAGTTTCTATTGCTCTTCGTTGAAAATGTGGTGTGGATTGTCGTGGTAACGCAAGGGAAGGACCCACTACAGGGAGGAAGAAGAAAATGTTTTGTCCCATTCTACAACATTCCCAAAACAACTTACAACTCGGCTGGTCAAAACAATTAAAACAAAGTTGTGTTTAAGCACAGCGAGAAATGGTTTTCTTTCTTTAGGAAGGTTTTGAGCTTTCTTCGATCTTAAGAAACGACTTCACAACTTATTAAGTTCTAGGTTCTCTTAGTTAAGCCCTCAGTATGAAGTTGAAATCACTTTAGATACTAATTCGTTCCAAAGGATCGTAGCTTGGTCGAATTTATCGTTTTAATACTTCATAGTTTAGTAACATTTAGAGAAATTTTCTTTAGTTGATAATATAGATTTTCTTAATGCACAGATACTATATTCGATACTTCTTTAAACTACTCAAGTCAGGACTATCTTCGATTCTTGAGATATTAGATAACAATTGCTCGATCTTCTTGGCGTTAGTAGTACTGTATTTGAGGGAAAGAATTAGTAATGGTAAAAGAGAGAGGAATAATAAATATGTCAGCCAACTGACACTCACGGTTTGTCGAAATACCAACAAAAAGTCTTCGTTTTTATCTCGATGGTGTCTGGTGGCGACGAGACACAACACCGGTGGGTGGGGCAGCCACTCAGAAGCTTTGTCCATTGCCTTGATAAATCGAGCCTGTATGATGAAAAGAAAGGCAATATATAGCAGGGGGAATTTAGGCGAGGACCGTACAAAAATAAATACTTTATATTTATTGTCCAAGATTATGATTATTGAATAGGAGAATTATTATTCTCAGATATCTTATTATATGCACTGGTAGAATATCTTTAGCTGTTTAACTAGATATCAGGAACTAAATCAGAGTGTAAATACTGAGTACACAACAATTAGTATGGATTTTACTTAACATTGTAAATTATATTCGAGTTGGTAAACGCGTACCAACAGGCTTAATTTTAAAATTAGAAAAAAGTAAATTAATATAGATAAGCTATTAAATCTATTTAAAGGCCAATAAATCAAAACAAGCATTCATTTTCATTGGAATAAATGTGGTTGTCTTAGTTTAGCAATAACAAATTATGAGTTGTCGCCGACGGGACACTACTTGATTATATAAGTGATTATAGTGACAGTAATAATATAAATAAAATAAATGTGTGTTCTACTACTTATTTAGCCACTATTTTGGTACATCGTTTACAATAGCTTATCTTAATTGTATACTAAGTAGAGAGATATATGTGAACATTAAATATTTTTAGTAAATTTGTCATCAATTTAAGAGCCCTAATAAGTTCCAATGTCCAACACCAACAATAATCTAGACTACATTTCCTAAGAGATAAGATATTTAGATTGCAAAGTGGTTTAGGTTTCTAGAGCCGTTACATAGGAAGAGTAATTGCCACCAGCACTTTCAATTTATTTTTTCAATTTATCTCTTCTGGGTGAATAATAACTTTTTTTTAAGAATTTATACCTTTAGCTGTTCATCCATCCAAACCATAATTTAAAACAGCTTCTTGCAACCTACACCCAATGATCATATTTTTAATTAAATTTAGAAAACAAAACGTGCAGATACGGAAGTAAATTTATTTATAATAAAGTTTTCTTATTGCTATTTTATTGTTATCTATATGTTTCTAGTATGAGACTAGTAGTAATAATTACTTTCAACGTATTAATAATTCCGTTAAACGTAACAATAAACTCTTTTGGCGTCATGTCAATAATTTACGAGATTCCTCAGATCCTACTATTAAAATAAGCCATAATGATAATGTAATTACTGATCCGGATGTGATAGTAAACTTATTTTCCGACCACTTCCGTTCTGTGTTTGTACCCTCCTCATCNTAGTCATTTTTGTATCTTTAAATGATTGCATATGTGTATTTTGTGTACATGTTTATGTTTATTCAAGAGTGCCTCACTTGTGGCTCTGCTGTCAGAGGACTCTCAAAAAATTAAAATAAATAAATAAATAAATAAATGAGTATTAGTATCTGCATTTGAGGTGAATCTTCATATAAGCTATCGATCCTGCCTGTAAAATTAATTTGTGCATTGGATGTATCGATAAAGTGTCAAAATCATCCTGATTCATACTGATTTATTCTTCCTTCATACATAGAGTCAACTTATACTTAAAGTCTTTGGCTTTTTACCAGGAACAATATTATTTTATCTACGAGACATCTTTGCTTTCTTGTTATATGATAACATCTTATTTATATATTTTCTTTTGCTGCAGATTTGGAAAGAATTATTTTTAGATTTAGGATTTTTTTTTACTAAAGCAATCTCTTAAAGGTACGGAGACTTTATACCACTATTCCTGACCCTTATTTCTCTATGTTTTACACGTACATATAATATAAGCAAAAAATAATATAAAATATAACTTATGTTGCCAAAGGAAAACGCGTGCTTTTTTTTTCTCCATACTCGTTTTTGCTTGTTGCTTTTTTTCCTCCCTCCTACTCCTCCTGTCTCCCTTTGGCCTGGTATATTTACATATAAAGTTGTAAGTAAAATGTATGTCAGGAGTGGTACACGAAGCTCTCTGGAGAGTTGGTTTGGTAAGTCCGTCTAGATGTTGGGCTATGTACGTGCTTGGACTTCTCAAAGCTTTTACGTTTTGATGCTTTGCTCGCCCTCCAGTGTAGCCATCCTCATGTCTTCTACGTACCCAAGACGATCCTCTAGATCTCTGCTTAGATAAAATAAACTCGAGGGTAGATCTCCTTCTTGTAAGCTTAAAAATACTAACCTCCCCTTTTTTTTCTCTTTTATTTTACTTTATATTTTATAAAAGGGTGCAATCATCTAATTCGCCATTACTTTACCTTCATGTGTAACCCTAAAAGAAAAAAAAGAATCATTCGTATGGTTTCTCTTTCTCCTAATAGCTTAAATTTAGTGAAACACTTTTTCCACTATTCGTTGTTCTATAAGTAGTTAGTTGACTTATTACAGGTGTGTTGTATGAGACTAACAGTCATTTAATTTTTATATTTTACCTTGTTTAATTTTGTATAATTTTATGCTAATCACAATGGCACAATTTCTTTAAATCTTCTTCACAATTACTTAACAACACATAACTTTAGTCAATTAAATATAGGTATATAAGTAGGAAGGAAACAAACATCGTAAAAGGATCGTATGTTGGCATAACCTGCTAGATGCAACCTCCCTCGGCCAAGTATCGGGTGTTTAGAAAGGGCATCACAGTGTGCTTGGTAATAAGCGTAATCGGCAAAACGACGTTACATGTATGTGGATCAATTTATATGTAGCTATAGGCTCTACTGTCTTTCTTAAACGAGAGTTTGACAGTGCGGGGAAAAAATTGCAAATGAGGTTAGGAGCCAATGAGAACTCGAGATTTTCCCGGATAAAAGGTCAGGCCAACTAGGCAATGAAAAATGTTTTTTTTTCCTTTAGAAAGGGTTGGCCAATCTGTGTGTCACTCGATTACCCGCAGTGTCAACGCACTAACTCTCGTTTGGGACAGGCTGTACTCATACGATTTCCAGCCCTCCATACCACCAGGTCATGGAGAATACCTGCACGTGCACACATGATGCTGGTGAATACCTGCACATTCCTTTCAAGTAACTTCTAATTTTTACCATTTAGCATTAAATTAGTCTTTGTTTCGGCCTTCAGCATCTATAATTTGATCGTGTATCTTTAATATAACTTTAAGTCGTGGCCGATTCCGCTTGAGAAACAAATACATGTATTAAAATTGGGCTATTTACATAGCGCCGACCGGGCCGAGCGAGACCGAGCCGACCCGGGCGATTTGTTTCGAACGTTTTGTTAGCTAAGCATTTTTGGCCGCTAAAAACGCATTGTAAACGGTTGTACGCGGACCGGTAGATAAGCGGCAGATCAGCTCACTATTTCAGTTTGCTATTAATTTAAGTATTTATTATTTGCGCCCCATAAAGTAGAAAACAAATATAAATACAACAATATAGAACCTCTTTTCTTAAAAAATAATAAAATTAATTAAAGATAGACTAGGTAGATAATCAAAACCTTTTAAAACTCTCTTACCCACTAATGAACTAATTAATTTTTTTAAAAGCTTTTACTAGAAATTTAATATTTAGGCATTCCTTATTTTTTTAAGAAATAATTTTATGTATTAAATGTATATTTTTAGATTGAAATTACTTGAAAATAATCTCTTTAATTTTTTTTTTTAATTCTTGCTTCTAGCTATATAATTATTGTTAACCCTTTTTTTAATTGTTATTATTTTTAATTATATTCCATTAGGATTACCCTTGTTTGCCGAGATTTATATCGCGTCCTCCGGAGTCCACCAGGGGTCTATACTTGGTCCCCTGTTATTCAATATTTTTATTAACGACATATCTGACTACATCACATTCAGAAGCTTTGTCCATTGCCTTGATAAATCGAGCCTGTATGATGAAAAGAAAGGCAATATATAGCAGGGGGAATTTAGGCGAGGACCGTACAAAAATAAATACTTTATATTTATTGTCCAAGATTATGATTATTGAATAGGAGAATTATTATTCTCAGATATCTTATTATATGCACTGGTAGAATATCTTTAGCTGTTTAACTAGATATCAGGAACTAAATCAGAGTGTAAATACTGAGTACACAACAATTAGTATGGATTTTACTTAACATTGTAAATTATATTCGAGTTGGTAAACGCGTACCAACAGGCTTAATTTTAAAATTAGAAAAAAGTAAATTAATATAGATAAGCTATTAAATCTATTTAAAGGCCAATAAATCAAAACAAGCATTCATTTTCATTGGAATAAATGTGGTTGTCTTAGTTTAGCAATAACAAATTATGAGTTGTCGCCGACGGGACACTACTTGATTATATAAGTGATTATAGTGACAGTAATAATATAAATAAAATAAATGTGTGTTCTACTACTTATTTAGCCACTATTTTGGTACATCGTTTACAATAGCTTATCTTAATTGTATACTAAGTAGAGAGATATATGTGAACATTAAATATTTTTAGTAAATTTGTCATCAATTTAAGAGCCCTAATAAGTTCCAATGTCCAACACCAACAATAATCTAGACTACATTTCCTAAGAGATAAGATATTTAGATTGCAAAGTGGTTTAGGTTTCTAGAGCCGTTACATAGGAAGAGTAATTGCCACCAGCACTTTCAATTTATTTTTTCAATTTATCTCTTCTGGGTGAATAATAACTTTTTTTTAAGAATTTATACCTTTAGCTGTTCATCCATCCAAACCATAATTTAAAACAGCTTCTTGCAACCTACACCCAATGATCATATTTTTAATTAAATTTAGAAAACAAAACGTGCAGATACGGAAGTAAATTTATTTATAATAAAGTTTTCTTATTGCTATTTTATTGTTATCTATATGTTTCTAGTATGAGACTAGTAGTAATAATTACTTTCAACGTATTAATAATTCCGTTAAACGTAACAATAAACTCTTTTGGCGTCATGTCAATAATTTACGAGATTCCTCAGATCCTACTATTAAAATAAGCCATAATGATAATGTAATTACTGATCCGGATGTGATAGTAAACTTATTTTCCGACCACTTCCGTTCTGTGTTTGTACCCTCCTCATCNGTAGTAGTAATTCAGCACCTTCTACTATAACGGGTAGGGTTCACTTCCACTTGATCAACCTAGCAATTAGGCCATCTTTTAGACCCATTTTAGCTGGTGGTAGAGAGTTCCAGCTACTTCACACATCATAAATTAACGGGTATGGTGTGGTCATTGGTAAGCTATATAAGCGTGCGTAAAAGTATGGGGGAAGAGTGCCCCATAGGGGGTGTCCCTCGCCCTGCTCCGTCCTCGAACGGTAGATACAAATCACACCATCGCATCGTAGTCTCGCCAATCCGGGTTTGACGGAACCGGACCCAGTCCGGATTACCGAAAGTCCGGATGAAACGGAATCTGTTTTTAAATGTCTGTAATATAACAAGTTTTAGTTGGGTAAAACTATTAAAATCGATGTTTTTATCGTAAAAATTACTTTAATTAGTCTCAAAAACCACTACATATTTATTAAGGACTGTCCTGTCACCAGTCGGAATATCAAATAAATTAAATTAAAATAGCAATCTATTACGTAGGTGCAGATATAGAAGGAACTTCCAGGGAAACAAGCTGTGATCCGAAATGAAATTCGAGCAACGGCTAATCATTTCACAAAAAGTTAAGACATTGTACACTGGTGGCTTGGCGAAATTTCACGAAACTCCTCTCCCCAACTCAGTCTTATATAATTGTATTTCCTGGAATATACTACTTATATTTTCCGCCCTACATTTCTATGGAACCGAAACAGATTTATCGATGTTCTTACTTATTCATAATTATTCTAAATATGTTATTTTTAACAGAAATACCGGGTATTCCTCCTGTCGGAACGTTGAATACCTGTAATCTATTACTAGGAACAATTTTATAAATGTTAATAGACAATAAAAGCAGAAACTCCGATAATCTTAACAATTTATAAATCTCAACAGGCCCTGGTTCCAAATTGTATATAGTTTTTGCCTGTCCGGATTATAAGGATGTCCGGACTAGTGGGGTCTGAATTAGCAAGACAACTGTATAAAAATACCACACTTTATGTACAGCCTTGTACCCCTCGTGTCGTGTCAATGTTATAACAACTGTCGAAGTTGTAGTGTAACTGTTTAGAGTTTAGACCATGTTTAACTTATCAAAGTCTTGCCGTAAGATCACCTAGGCTTTGAATTTTCTTCTTAAATTCGTGGATGTGAGAATGCCAAAGTATTGTAAAGGGAGAAGGGATGATTAATGTAAAGAAAATGTGAAGCATGAATGAGTTAAATTTGGAATTCATATCTCTCGTGTATCCTCTGCAGAAAGATTCTTCCTTATTTAAGAATGGTTGTCAAGATTTTATCCTTTGTCTTACTTATATCTCTCTTTCTGAATAAGGATGAAAGTGTTGCGCTATGCAAACGCGGAATTAAAATCAGTCTTATTCCAACTTCGTTCGCCTTTTCCCGACTCTTTCGACTCAAATTCTTTTAGTAACTTCTCCTCCTAGACTTAAATCCTGAAAAACAAAGGGAGAGGGATGGAAAAAAGAAAGGAAGAAAAATCTCTCAAGAATTTCAGCAATTCCCATCTAAATTCTGAACAAGGCGAGAGATGTTGGTTTTCGCTATGACCCCTTGATGTTGGAAGAAGTCGTGGAATACAGACAGATTTCTCTCCGGTCTGGAGAGCTTGTCGGGGTATATGAGTTTGGATAATGTCTCTAGGGATGAATTCGGAAGAAACTTCGCTCGCCGCCTGTTTACTTGGTGACAACATCAAGCAATTCTTTAAGTATAATCCTTTACAAAAATTCAGCTTAGCTTTTATATTGAAGAGAGAATTAAATAAAGCTTTTTGAAAAATCTTTGTACATTTGTTCTTCTTAGGAGAGGTGACTAAGGGTGATGGATATTATTATATTAGCCTCCTAGATGACGTTTATACAATTAATTATGAGAAACTCCTTTATTTAGCCTTTTTAGGTATTTCAAAAGAGGTTTAAAACAGGTCGGATTTCTTATGTCTACATTGTGAAGCTATGATTATTAATAATTAATATTGTTCAATGTTTTATAATAGAAACTTATTAATTTTTTTTTATAAATGTGGTTTGTTAACTGCTTCAAAATGGATCTTAGACAGATAGATCCATGGTTTGTAAATACTGAATACTTTTTACTACGTTTTTATTAGCTTGCTTCCTTGTTTGTTTGTTTGTTTGTCCAAATAATTAGTTGTTTTGACTGAGATTTTGTGGTACCACTTCATAATTATGACTAGAGAGGTTACTTGAGATAGAAACACAACAATATTGTCACCACAATTTTATTTTTTAACACAGACGCGTTTCGACATTTACAATCATCATCAGTGTGTTATGTTAACATAGTAAGTCTACTAATGCTAGGTACATATTTTAGAACTTAGAATAACAGTACAAAGTGGGGGTAGAGTAAGGTGGTAGGAGGATTAAGGAACAAAGGGTAAGGGATACAGAGGCTAAATCAGGTATACATTTTTGTTTCTACTGCTTAAAACTAAATGATAAAATCCTATTTTTTCTATTACTAAGTTATGGATTTATTAAAGAAGAAAAAAAAAAAA
>KZ651226.1:642580-673334 GCA_001010745.2 Gerris buenoi
TTTTTCTTTTTTTACCATCAATATTTCATAATCCCGATTTAGTGAACTACTCCATATATCGTATTATTTCTTCGACCCCTTGAAGATACGATATATCGGGATTGTACTGTATTACTTTTACTCTATAGCTTATTTATTGCTCAAATACTCTGATAAAAAAAAAATAGCATAATTTATTTAAGAAAGTGTTGGGTTTTACTGAGAAGTAAACAAAAGACGACGTCATCAGGCTTTAACTTATCAAGACAAAATAATAAATTGTTTGGATATTTTTAAAGGTATTTATAATCTATCTAATAAATATAAATGAGAATTAGGGTGGGGGCCTTTTCTTGACACTCCCCTTAAAATGTTCTTCGTTTTCCCCCCTCTTTTTCATGGAATCCTTATTTTTTCTGATACTCCCGTCCAATTAATTAGGTATAAATCTACAGAGAAGATGAAAAAAAAAAATAAAAGGAAGACAGTAAAATAAATACGGACTAAAGGACGAAGGGAAATAAGACTCCTCTGCTAACCAGGAGGAAGGGAAAACCACCAAATTAAATTAAAAGAGAAGAAGGAAGCTTTATTAAAAATAATGCCCTTAAAATTTGACCCTAAAAATATTCTCTACTCTACAGACAGACAAAAATATCTTGTTAACTTAATACTGTTCTTCATTCATTTCTTCTTAATATTAGGTTAGAATCTTGAAAATTATATAAATTATTCTCCCTTTTCAGCTTCAATGAATCATATTAAAAATTAAATATTTTTAATCTGATATTTGTTTCCTCTCTATTATAAAAAAAGGCTTTGATTTTTAGAGTGGTATTAATGTATCTCATTAATTCTCATAAAAGGCTTTTTCCTGTTAGTTCGTCGTTTCCGTTCTTTGTACTTTAAACCTTAATAGTTAATCTTCTTCTTTTCTTTTTTTAAAGGGCGTTTCCAATCTTCAGCTGTTGCCCTATATTCCCAAAAACCAGGTTTGACGGTCTTCCCAGTCGCCATCTTGTAGGTTGAAAGTCCGCATTGTCTGGCTGACTCCACCTCTCCTAGTTGCTCTAGGACGTCCTCGCTTCCTCCTTCCAGGAGGAGACCATTCCATGACCCTAGTAGGCATCTTCCTTCGCCCATCCTCCGGAGATGGCCATACCAACAAAGCGTTCACTTCTCTATGCGCAACGAATGTAATCATAGGATTCTCTTTCCAACCTGGATTCGCGCATAGGTCTTCTTAGACCATCCACTTCAACCGGATTGAGCTTGGCGGTAAATCAGTGTCCATGCACCAGCTCCATAGGTCATAATGGACTCGACAATAACACGCAGTATAATTTTCTTGGTTGCCTTCCGAATAGATAATAATAGTTAGTACCTACTACTTAGATTTAATTCATATTTATAAGATATTAATTAAAGTGCTGTATATCAATTGAGGTAGCTAGAAATCTCCGATATTGATGTACACTTTTTTTGGATGGATGTTATTATAACTTCATTTTTTAAGTTTTAGAGAATCCTTCGGAAACTAACCTGGTCGGTTGGCTAATACACGGGGTTTATTGTGGTTAGTGTTATAGGGCGTCAATTCCTTTTGTATCTGAATGAATTCAATTTTAGCTAAGAGTCTACCGAAATGGTGGAATAAAGTTGCTTTGTGGTTTTTACAAATTCATTATTGACTGTGACTAAGCTGTTCCACAAAGTAAGAACACTGGGTCGGCTTTTAGTGACGCTTTTTTTGAGTGCTTGGATGTTAACACAATGTTAAAAGTTCCAATCTTTAAACTATTAATTGAAAAATAGTAGAATCTAGTATGACGTGATCATTAGTGAGCCATATAAATCAGAGCATCACGGTGAGGGTTTGAACCCACTACCTCTTAATTCAGTGAGCCTGATGTGATAAGTAATTTAATCCACACATCCACGCACCGGCTCACTCTGAATTGAAAAATAAATCCTTATAGAAATAAACAAAACTAAACAATATAATTATATACGATAACAATAACATTATTTTTCTTTGCATTTTATTTCAAACTCCGCGTATTATATACTACTCAATTTTCAACTTTTTACTGTATTGCATTTATTGTATTTCGTTGGCTTTTCTTTTCAATGGTTACTGTAATTGGGAATTTAAAAAGAGAAAAAGGAAAATATATATCCAAAGTTTAATATTTTCTTGGTATTTCGTTTTCCTTATTCTCCTTCTTTATTTTCTTATTCATTGTTTGCCTTTCAATTGTATTGGATCCCTATTTATTTCTAAAAATGCTAGATATATCTTTCTTTGTTGTTTGCTCAAATATTAAACTGTGATTGAATGAGTGAATAATACTTTTATATTCTATTTTGTGAAAATATATGTTATTTTCACACTTGATAGGTTAGTTATTCAAATATTACTAAAAATCATCGTGGTCACCTGTCAAAGGAAAAACTACATTGTACTAAAATATACTAAATCACATTGTCCACCATAATTGGTGAGACATGGCCGCTCTTCACCGGCTTGTTTTTTTCAAACGCCTATTGCCAAGCTATGTCCCGCAGACGAACTTAACCGACCACATATTCTTAAAAGGCGCTAAAAGATTGTTTGTATACAAAATTTTAGCTTGATGTGTAAGACACTTTTTTTGCACGCTATCTCTTGGACTAAAATATCCAATCAAGGAAATCCACTTTTATTTATGCCATATAGTTTTCTAAGCTTTTATAGTCTACTCCTAAAGTACCTTCAGAACCAAATTAAGATGAACCATAGACTTATTTTGAGAACTATAAAAAAAAAGTTTTCTTATGAAAAACTTAATATACTTTCGAATGCGTAGTCTACAGAGATTATACAACAGCATTGCTTAATATTATACTTGTAGAATCGTTCTTAATAATATAAGTTAAATTTGATAACTTTAAAAAGTTTTAGGATTATATAACTTAATACTCGTTGAGAGTTATAAAAGTTATACAGTAGGACTAATAGAGAATAGTTCTTTATAGGAATTAAAATTGTTGGTCGCGTGGTGTCACGGATGTTTCTCGCATCAAATATAAAAATATAAATAATAACCAACTACACCACAAGACAGCTGATTAAGAAATTCTTTTCTATATCAAAAAATGTAATCATTTGAAAAATATAATCGCTTGTAACTTTTAAACTATTTATTTATTTTGATCGGGTATATCACATTTAGTTCTTTATGTTAAAAAGTTTCACCGATAACTCCATTTGTTGATGGTGGCCAAAATTATTTTTGCGTTGAAGTTTCAAAAGTCAATTTAAAATTCAGTCCTAATGGTTGTCTTATAAAGAACAAATTTTAGCGAAATTGGAAAATTTGTCGACCGTTTTGAATTTAGCAAAATGATTTAATGACCTCACAAAGTTATGATTTTCCGGACGGCACAACTGCAAGTAAAAGTGGTTTTTGAGTTCTAAGTTTCAACTTTTTTGCTGAAAAACAGTGGAGTTATGCGTGGCATATAGACAGACATAGATTAACGTCCAGCTAAAAACCACATCAAATGATTTAACAATCAAACAAAATAAATAAATAAATGATAAATCAGTGAATTGGGCAAATAGTTAAAAAAACTATCATTACGAAAATGGCTTATATGAACCAACAATCTCAATCTACCTACGACCAAGGGACTTGAAAATGAATAATCTTAATAAAAACGAAGAAGAAAGATTAGCAAAACCTTTCCTGTCCCATAAAAACTGAACAATTCTTTAATGCATTTGAAACCGATTTATAAGTAGACATTTAAGATTATTACTCTACAAAGAGTTGTTGAGAATAAAACAGAAGGGTAAAGGAATTAAAAAGTGAAGATACCCCATAACTCGAAAGAGTGGAATGGCTCCTTCGAAATTAGGGGTTTTTGGGCCTTTTTAAAAACCGAATTGGCAAGTCAAATTAGGCCCTTAATCTGATATCATCCTTTTTGGCCCTCTTCTTATTCTTAATTATTCTCAATCTTTTCTTTTTTTTATCATCCAAAGTATTCATTGAACCTTAAAATGAAGTCGTAAGTCAAAGATAAGGACTCTCTTAAGTTATTTGAAAAGGGTCCTTAAAAGTAATTTTTTTGTAAGTAACAAATCCCCTTAAAAAGTTTTGGAGGGGATGTCCCCTCACCATTGTACGGATACGGGTATCATCATATTCAAGAAAGTGAATTTTTTAAAAATAAAAATGAGAGAAGATTTGTGAAAGAATTGTCTCTTTTTCCCCTTTAAATATGTACTTTTAAACTCCCTTCTTTCTTTCATCGGAATTTTCAAAAATATTAATAAACCTTAATTGGACATTTTTAGCATTCTTCCCTATCCTCGTTAATTTTGCCGGAGAATTTTAAATCTGTGATAATTACATCTTATTGTCTTATTAGATTCGATATGAAGCATTTTATAAAGGGATCAATAGCGCTAAGGAAAAAATTTGTCCGAGACAACTCAGACTAACTTTCCCAGATCCCAGATACTTTATGTTCTTTGAATTCAACCAACTGAAATCAGATTTATTTTCATTAATATCTCAGAAAATAGATTTTTCCCGGGAAAACGGCTTATATAGTCAGATTCATATTGAAATTGACTTCATTTCAGCTTTTTTTATTCAATATAGACGGAACCGTTTTCGAAATTTCTTCGTGTTATTCAAAGTTTATGGAGATTAGCGCCCCCCAAATTTGGAGTTAAAATTTCTCGATTGCTCCTCGGG
The DNA here is from genome assembly GCA_001010745.2 of Gerris buenoi. Taxonomy (NCBI): domain Eukaryota; kingdom Metazoa; phylum Arthropoda; class Insecta; order Hemiptera; family Gerridae; genus Gerris; species Gerris buenoi. Next base: position 647,311 of record KZ651226.1, read on the forward strand.
GGTATGATTTTTCTGGACTTCGCATTTTTTCGGATTTGGCATTCTGGAAATGCCAAATTTCGTTAAAAATCGGCCCAGTAGTTTAGGCACCACCCATCTCAACAGACGACCGATAGACATTTATACATTTACATACTGACAAATCGGCCTAAGCCTTGTAAAACCCTTCAGGGGTTATTGTTGGAAACATTGTTCTATAATATTGTTCTACATCATATTATTATTTCATTTTACATCCACATTATACGATATTTACCATTTTTCATTATACGATATTTATATTTTGAGTTCAATTTGGCTGTTATTATAGTCCAGGAGATAGCGTGCAAAAAAGTGTCTGACTAACATCAAGCTAGAATTTTGTGTATAAGTAAATGTTTTGGGGCCTTTTAAGAATATATAGTCGGCTACGTTCGTCTGCGAAACATAGCTTGATAGGCATTATGATAAATCAGTGAATTGGGCAAATAGTTAAAAAAACTATCATTACGAAAATGGCTTATATGAACCAACAATCTCAATCTACCTACGACCAAGGGACTTGAAAATGAATAATCTTAATAAAAACGAAGAAGAAAGATTAGCAAAACCTTTCCTGTCCCATAAAAACTGAACAATTCTTTAATGCATTTGAAACCGATTTATAAGTAGACATTTAAGATTATTACTCTACAAAGAGTTGTTGAGAATAAAACAGNTCAAAGTGTTCTCCTGTCAAGGGACAAACTACCATCAGCATGATTTTTGGTCTACTAAGTTCGTACTTAGGATCATAAAAATCACATTGTTCACCAAAAGGGGTTGGACATGGGCCGCTCTCACCCGGATTGTTTTGGTTTTTTTTCAAATGCCTATTGCCGACCATATATTCTTAAAATTCACCAAAACATTTACTTGTATACAAAATTCTAGCTTGATGTTAGTCACACACTTTTTTGCACACTATCTCCTGGACTATATGAGTTTAAATTATGTCTTCACAAAATGCTGAAAATATTATCAGGTATATAAACCAAACTCCAGTCAATTTCATTAATTGGAAGATTGGGATTGTACCGAAAAAAAATTAAGGTAGTTAAAATCTTAAATTTAATTGATATTTAATTGAACTCTTTCATATTTTATTTTCGGTTGAATATCTTAAATATTTGTTAAAAATAATGCTATTATTTTATTCCATTTTATCTTTAATTTATCAGAGAGTTTGATATTTATTCTGGTAGGAGAAGCTTAACATTGGTCAGTCCGGTTAAACAAGTGTTTATTTTCATGTAGTTGTATTGACTCAGAGGTTTTTCAAGCCCCTTCTAGCTGCTTTCAAGTACCTTCTGCCCATGGTCTGAGTCCCGTAAGAATCGATTTCGTTGTAGGAATTTTTCCCAAAGGTTTTTATTCAAGTACTAGCAGAGCTGGTCAAGTGTTTGCCTTCCAAAAAAAAGTTCGAGGGTCAAAACCTCTAAAGTAAAGAAAGGTAGGTCGAATTCGTCAGTTCGATTCGATAATTACTGGTAAATACAAAGTTACGAATATTTTTCATTTTATATTACTGCGTTCAAACGAATAGTATTGATTCTACTCGAATTTAAACGTAGCCCGTGGCATTATGTATAGTACTGTGAAAACCCTTTTATACCGAAAATTTATTGATTTTTTTGACTCAATTATATCAAAGAACTTACCTCTCGAAATAGATCATATATAATACTGCTGATGTTTGATACATTTTGGAAAGGGTATATAAATGTTCGGACTCACTATCCTCCAATTTTGTTATTTGGTATATTAATAATGAAACCTTTACTGAAAGGTTTCTATTTGTCATTTATACGTTACATTTTATGGATTTTTTTGAGGGGGCATTCAAATTTTTGGACTCACTAATCTCCAATTATGTTATTTGGTATATTAATAACGAAACAATTACTCAAAGGTTTCTACATGTCATTTATTGGTTACACTTCATGGATTTTTAGGTCAGCTATTAAATTAAAATAAAGGAGTTCCCGCACTTTCTGGAAACTAACCTATTTTACCGTTGCTCTAATTAATTGTATAAATTAAACAAGTTTTTTACAGTAAGATCAACAACTTCACAAAAAAAAAAAAATGGTTATAGAACTCTCATTAAAATGTGTTTTGATTGAACTACTCCTCCTCTATTTCAGCAACTTACCGATGCCATCCTTTAAAGTAGACAACGAGTAAAAAGGCTTTCAAAATAAATATTTTAACAGTGAACTTATAGAAATATGAATAATATGTTACTCTAAATTCTAAAGATGTTTCTTTAGCAGATGAAATTTAGCTAAAATGAATAAATAAGTAATTTGGCTAAGTACTGTAGTCAAACAAATTATAGCTTATGTTGGTTGGAAAGTGAAGAAATAAAGGGGAAAAAAACTTGGCATGTCTTATCTATATTTAACTATTCACTTTAACTAATTAAAAATTAGGAGAACAAGGAACATGGAATCCTTTAACTCTGTCTGATGACAACGGAGAGTCTAATTATTCATTTTCATCTTCCGAAGTGATTGTTCCAGGGGAAAAAAATGTCAAGGTTGATTTGCATAAAGCAAAATTGAGGTTACACCCCATCCAGATTCTCCCCCATCCAAGCTTTTATTTTACTCGGCTCTTATACAAAACGTGGGGGATGAACAATAATAGAAATGTTGGAGGGGGAGGGGAGAATATGAGGTGCAATATTTCGACGGTTTACAAGAGGACGTGGTGGATTCACAACCCTCTGCCGTTTTTGAAAATGAGGAAAGGTTTTCAAGTGCGGCCCAACCCCCTCGAAAAAACAATAGAGGTTTTTCGGAAAATATTTTCAACCTGGTTCCAAAACCGTGGAGTCTGGTTGTGAAACAACCGTGGGTCTTTTTTTTACCTCTAGCGAGGTTTTTTTTTTTGTTGTATTATTAATGCAAGGGATTCTCACTCATTTTCTCTCGGTTTAATGTCCTTCCACACACACTCTTTTTTGAAGCGAAAGTAAAGAGTGCAAGCAGATAGAAAGACTTTACATAGGGAATCATTTGTCTCGGTGAGGAGCAGGATGGAAGAATCCATTCATCCTTCTACTAACAGACGTCTCTTCAAGCCGAAGAAGAGGAACCTAACAGGTAGAAGCAAGGAAATGAAACGCTAATAGCAAACGCTTTATCAACCACCCTTTGCTGACTTTGAAAAAATGCCCTTGGGAAGGCTGCTCTTTTGTATTATCAAAAAAATGTAGGTCACAAAAGGTAATCTAAACTATATACAGTAAAACCATGTGTTTTAAAATATATTTAAATTTGTGCAAATCTCTTCAGTGGTATTGATAGTGACTTAAAAATAATTCTTATACTTTGGATAGTTTAGTAAAATATTCCATTTCAATGCCATACAACGAGCAAAAGACAAATGATTATTTATTAATAAACAAATTTAAAACGTTACAATAATGAGCACGAAGTCTCTCTTAGATCAAAATCTCGATTTAACTTAAGGTATAGTGATTATCCTGACAAACCATTTATTTTTAAATATAAACTTTCCTTAAAACACCTATTAACACGATATTTAGATTGGAACAAGGTCCGCCAAAATCAACAATACAACCTAATTAATTTAGTATTTGAAAATACTTGGATAAAGTTCTGACGTCATTAGAAAACAGCTGATTTTGACTCGAGATAGTTATGATAGCTGAGAATGAAGGTTATGTTTGTAGGTCAAATTTGTCAGGTTACCCAGAATAGAAGCAAGAAACTGCGCATGCCCTAATAAGATCTTAATGCAGTAAGGTGATTATATGTAAATTTCTTTTATGTGTGATTATATGTAATTTTCTTGTGTTGCTCACTAATTTGTGGTGAGCTAATCATCATCATCATCTGAGTATGGAGTAGAGGTAGGTAATAACTGTTATTTGACGGTAACTGGTTATCACTTTCCCGTTCTCGGTTGGTAATAGGTTCCTGGAATAGGTTATTTGGGTAATGTTCCATCAGTGTCGCAAAAAAGGTCGTCAAAAGTAAAATAATTTTATAGTGAAGTCTAGATTCTACAAGTTTCCGTTCCGTTAAAGTTATAATATAATGCATCGTAGGAGCAGAGTAGAGTGCCGCCGCTAGGCGGAATATTTATGAACTAAACAAGAGCTGTATTTAGTATGAACTAAACTAGACTTGTAACCACTACAGTACCCTACTAGGGACCCCTTCCTTACTCTGCGACAGTACCTACCGCCGCCGCCAGCCGGAATATTTATAAATTAGACTAGAGTTACTCGATAACAGGTATTTTTCAATATTAGGTAATCTGAGGAACGGTTGCCTTACAATAACAAGTTATTTTTAACCTTTACGTTATTTTCGACCCACCTCTAGTACGGAGTATTTTTTTGGAGCAGTTTGTGGATTTACCTGTTTAAGGTTACCGCAATTTAAACATCTCTCCATTCGTAATCCTCCTGGGTAATTTGTTTAGGATAGTTTTTGTTACAACGATTATGTTTTGTCTTTTTCTTTAACTATAAAGATAAAAATAACCGTACCATTTGGCGTTTAAGGTATCAGCAAATAATCAGTGGTAGTAATCTTTATTTGAATAAACTCGGATGTTTGGGCTTATTTCATCTAGAATATAGAGCTTATATTATATCTTCCACATAAACAAAATAATCGAAAAGGAAAAGAAGATTTCATACAGTCGAGATAGAAAATGAAAATGTTGAGTATATGCTAAAGTCAGGTTATAAAAGGTTGGGGTTTTACTGAGATGAATGGTTTGGATTTTTTTCCGTAACCTAGTTTTTTTGAAAAAGGCAAGAAGCCTTCCCAGGGGCGTTTTCTCAAAGTCAGTTGGGGGTATTTGATAAAACGCTTCCTATTAGCGTTTCATTTCCTTGTTTCTACCTGTCTACCTTTTCTTCTTCGGCTTGAACAGACGTGATGGTGTTAGAAGAACGGTGCTTTATTGAACAACGACGCCTTAACTCTTTACCGAGACAAATGATTCTCAGGGTAATTTCATTCTCTTTCTATCTGCTTGAATATCTAAACTTAAAATGAAAGAAGTTTGCAAGAATACGTGTAAAAATACACAACTGAGAATAAGGATAAAAAGAAACTCTTGCAGTACTCAAATAACGCAGTGAGGTTAAAAATAAAACCATCACCTGTTTTTTAGAACCAATAATATTTTGTATTTTTTTTTTTTTATGTATTACATTTAGCTTCCGAGCTTACCTTAGGCAACGGAAGCTTTGTGGTCGTTCCGAAAAACTACACATTTTTTGGTCTCTAATTTCGTAAATTCCAAGACAGAAATCCGTTTTAGACATCAGGCAACATTTTAGTTCCGTGTCTGTCTGTCGGTCTGTCGGTGGTTGGTCATAATTAGCCCATTGTTGGTCCCATATATTTTTCAATCGTATGTGCCCATTTGTTTCTCTTCCACATGCGCACAAACATACACATTTTTTACACCTATATCTTCAAAAATACTCTTATCTGATTTTTATGAAATTTTGATGGTTTGTCGAAAGTAGCCCGCAGATAGCACTATATTAATTCCAACCGTCAGCACTCCTTACAGTTTTGCTAAATCAAAACTTCAGTTAATGTAAAAAAAAAAATCAAATCAATTTTGGCAGATTTAAAAAATTGGTGGATGTATGCGCCACTTCGGGTGGCTCAAGGGGATTGAAACAAATATAGGAAATAATGAATAAGATGTAAATGAGAACGCACTCACCGGTGATGGTTTCACAGCGTGGTTGCAATGGAGGGGCCCCTCGACGCCTTCTCTCTTCAAGCTGGGGTTTCCACGAAGATACGGTACGATATAAATAATAATGATACATTATAATATGGCCTTTAGAAACCGAAAAACACTTGACGTCAGTCAATGAAGATGGCGGTTAAAGATGCCTCGAGAAGTTAGAAAAAATCACGAAGTCTACCCCTCGATATCAGATCAGGAGGGTAACTAACAACTCGTCGGCAGTGAGATAGCTTAGACGGGGCGGGGGAACCCGAGTTAGCTAAAAACTAAATGGACTTCGGTCGTGGAGAAAAGAATGAACAATGGAGAAAAACAAATAATAGAGCTGGCGCTAACAGTGGAAAATGAAATCAACCGGATGATAGGTTTTAAAAGCATAAAATCAATAAATTTTACGAAAAAGGACGCGAGGAAGCTATGTGCTTAAGTGATTGACAGAGTATTATTTTATAAAATAGTTTAAAATTGTTCCACATATGTCAAAACTCACTCTCAAACCTGAATAACATCGCCCCTAATTCGTTCTTTTGTTGTTTTTCTCCTCAAATGTTATTTAAGAGCAGAATGTAATTAAAAGCATGAAAGGAAATTAGATTGGAGAAAGGTGACCTCAATTTAATTTTATGCAAATGAACCTTGCTTTTTTTGTGTGTGACACAATCACTTTGTGTTGGGCAAAATTAATAATTTTGTTTCTCGTTATCATTAGATAGATTTGAGGTATTTGTATCACCCTTTCACTTTTTTTAATTAGCTAAGTGAATCCTAAAAAATGAAGTTTTAGTTTCATTAGGTGCTTTAACTAATTAGATTATTAATATTGATATGTTGCTTTATAATTACCCTAATTAAAATGATAATTTACTAAATATTGCTCTTATTGGTATAAAGATTACTTTATACTGGCAAATGATTTTTCCTTGTTACTGCCACAAAAAGTTTTAACTTTCTCATTGACACAAGTAGAATGTATAGCAAACGTATTGATGGTAAAAAAAAGAAAAATAAATAAATAAAATAATAATAATAGGATGTATTACGATTGACTCGTTTTAAGGTCCCTTATGTCCAAAATTGTGGTGTTTAAAAAATGTATGCCTGTCTGTCTTTAGTTTTCTTTCTCTTTTTTTGCGCTGAGACGCATGGAGCCCTTTACTGAATGATTTCTATCAAATTTGGCGTGTATTTTTATATAAAATCAAACCTCCAGGTGACATCCTGAAATTAATTTTGGTCCTAAATTTGCAAAAAAAATAAATATATAAACATAAGTTTTGAAAACGGTTTTGGTATTCAAAACCCAAATGGAAACGGCGATTTCAAATCGTTTTGATTCAAGGTTACAACAGCAAATTTTTGATTATGTATTGAAGCATGGAAACGGATATTAAATTAAAAACCGAATTAAGACGTGCGCAATAATAAGCGTATAATAAGCTGAGATATGATAACCTGACTTAACTATAACTGTGAACAATATAAATAGTCTCTCCACGTAATCAGTTGTTTATTTTAAATAACAAAGCACCTTTAGCCTTCACAAGGCCATCATCAGTGCCGGAATGTGGAAGAAGTAGTGAAGTGACATTATAAAATCCCGTCAAGTACTTGCTAGCAAGTTACTAAATGGGTTTCTTCGGTCATAAAATTTTTATAAAAAGAACTTTAATTTTTTTTTAAACTAAAATATGTAAAGAAATTGCAATTTTGAGAAGCAAGGTGTGGATATTGGATATACTCGTATTATTCTTTAGTATCTTAGGTGGTAGTAGTTTAGTGTCTAGTACTTCCTACTAGAACGGGAAGGACGAACCACTTGTTCGAACCTTGCAATCAGGCCATATTTTAGGCCCTTATGGAGGCTAAAAGCTGATTCGTTATTTAAAACAAGCTGATTACGTGGAGAGACTATTTATACATTAAGATTACCTCCATAGACGCTCCTATATCTGAGAGTTTATAGTTTGTAAAAAAAAAACTGTAGTGAAAACTCCTTAAGGAAACTTAATTAATTTCCGATGTCCTTTCACTTCATTTATAACTCATAATTATAATAGTAGTAGACTTCAGCTACTGGAGTTACCGTAACCACTAATTCAAGCTCTTTAGCAAAATACCTCTTTTCGAAGATTTAAAACTCTGAATATATTATGTTCCAAAAGTGTTTGTCTCAATAAACTGTTCTTGTTTAAATTACTCAATAAAAAATAGCCCCCTCCATCTTTTGACTCTAGATATCCAAAACTATAAGATAAGCTAGTTCGAGCTAGTCATTTTTCCATGATTTATTTGGCTTTTATCAAGAAAAATGGCTTGTTTTTCACATATGGATGCATTTTGTTTTGGAGAAAAATGATTCGGGGTTATACAATAAATTTTCTTATTGAACCGAACATGTTTAAAAGAAAAAAAAAATGTTAATAAAAAAATAAACTTACCATATGATATAATGGAAGGTAAATGTTAGGTTATACCTCATAGTTACCAGGTTCTCGTCCGTAATTTTAATTCAATTAATTTATTATATTATTTGTATTCGTTTTATTGTTATATGTTAAATTTATTAATGCAGAAGTTTCGAGGAAGTGTTAAGAGTATTTGTAAATATGACAAATCCAATTCGATTGGAGGATATTAGACGTTTTTATCTCACCTATGTGAAACCTTAATACAGCTTTTACCGGTATGTTTTATATAATAAAATCTAAAATGTAGATATCAGCTATTTTAAATTATTATTCTCGATCTGATGTTTTGTTATTATGATGTTACAGGCACGAATATGCCTCGGAGAGGCGAAATATGTCCGATTTAGATGTATATCTGTTAAAAATTTCTTTATTACCCTTACCGACCCACACCTCAACAAACTTAAAAAAATAAAGTCTATAATTCCGTAAAATACCAATGTATTATGTCAATGTAAAAGTCGATCCGAGACAATTCTCGAGTTCATAATTACTTAGCCCAGTGTTTTCCATTTATTAATTTTCTAGTTTTCGTCGGTAAATTTAATAATTATTGAACATTTGATCAAAATTATAACTCCCCCTCGGTGGAGAATCGAACCTCTCTCCGTCCGCCTTTAAAGCTATTTTTACAAGAACTAGTTTTTCCCTGGGAAAAGGCTTGAGATTCGTAAAATAATAAATAAAATAAAATAAAATAAACTAAAAAATAAATAAAATAAAATAAAAAAATCTTGGGATTCGTAAATACTCTAACCAATTAGAGCTCCCGCACTGGAAATAATGGGGAGGTCAGTGGTTCGAGTCCCGGCGCTGAAGTCTATCTTTCAATAAAATAATTTGGGGAATTATCAATAAAAATAATAAAATAGATAATAATGAAACAGTTGTGGGCTGTTTTGCAAAACAAAACCAGTTCTATAAACTTAAACTGCTCTCTATAATCTTCCAGCTGTTAAACTGAAATTATAGGAGGTCTTCTTCCTTTCTGTCGTTCATTTTCTTCATTTTAATTATCTGTTTTAGCATCGGTTATGAGCTTTATCATTGTCTATTATAAATATTTAATGTAGCTAATTTACTAGTTACATATACCTAGTGTATTGAAAACGCTCTGAATACACAATCTTTACATGTATACCGCTCCGTATTTAATCTAGTTCATCTCAAGGTCGATACACCAAAAACATGTACTATATCGTATTGAAAACATCTTCATTAACATATAAACACCTTACTGTATTAGGTTATTATGACTTTATTAGGGCTTGTGCAGCTTCATGTTTCTCTCCTGGGAAATCTGACAAATCGACCGAACAAAAATAACCTTCTTTCTCATCAGTTATCATAATTATCTCGAGTCAGCTTTTTTCTAGTGGCGCCAGAACTTTATCTAAGTATTTTCAAATACCAACTTAATAAGATCATGTGAACAGGCATACTTAAAAAACTGAAAACGGTTAACGTATCGTTTTCAATACACCATTATAATCGTAGCTAGGCCGGCCTCCCCTGTTAAACTCAATATTTTGTTGATTGGGTGTTAAAGACAGGAGGAACTCTCCTTTTGTTCTTAAAATAATTATGATTTTATCAACCTCTGTAACAATTAAAAAATAAAACTACTATTCTATAGCATAGGTATCCGCGGCTACACTCTGATAAATCTAGATCCTGTGGAGGGGAGACCATGTAAGATTAAGGCTTCACAACATCTGTTACGACATATCCATTATTTTGGCCATTCTGTCCATGATTTTGGCAGACCTTGTTCTAATCTAATGATCGTCATAAATTGTTTGTCAGGATAATCACTATTCTTTAGGTTATAATACAGTTACAAAGGAATCATAGTTTGGATTAGCAGACAACGGTTCTGTTTGGATTTGATTCTGTGTATATTGTTACTACCTAACTTGGTCAGACTGCAGGTGATTTTAAAATCAAATTATAACTTCTCATTTTCACTTTCATTATTCCATTTTAAAGTTTTCCTAACTTTAGTTGTTGCAGTGGTCTTAATTTGGCGTTTGCTGAATATATACTGCATTAATAAGAGCATTATGTATTCATAACCGTGCAAATACTATCAAGTTGGACTATCTTACAGGTTAGTCGGGTAGTTTCTTGCTTATTTTATAGTATAGTTGTTGTTTCTTACTTTATTGACTATTAACTTTACTTCAGCTTAGTTAGATATTAGTAATAAACTATTGTTATTACTTGTGAAGTTTACTATGGTTTTCGTATTTTATCTTTTTAGTTAAGAGTGTAACACAGAGAGAGGGGATTACAATTAGTTCGACGTAGTTTGGTTTTCTTAAAGCCGTTTCTAAGTACATATTATATGCTTTTAGAGTAATCCGAGAGCAGGTTGTAATGTCACAGTTGATGGTAAGATCGTGAGCAGTGAAGAAAACCACATTCTGCTAAAACAAGAAGCCGGAGTAACTCCAACAGTGCTTAAAATGGAAATGAAGAGATGAAGAAAACAGTTTTCCTCATACCCGGAAACCAGTAAGAGCCAAGAAGATAAAGTCTTGAATGGGAAAATGGGTCTCCGAAATGAAGAAGAGAATACGGTTTGAATTTGAAGTAAATGACTGAAAGGAATATTGCCTAGGATTAAGGAGTGACGGAGAAGCAAGACGGAAATGTGTAATTTGAAGCGTGTGCTAATGTTCATCTTTATACCTTAAATTGAGGTTAAAACATTGTAAGCCTTATGGGTTTTAGAGCTTTCTCGACACGCATTTCCAAAGTTTATACTATTGTACTGGATCCTCTAAAATTGTTATTTCTTGAAGACATAGTTAATGATGAAATTGAATTTATTTTTATGGATATAATTATTCATTGAAAAAAAATTGCGGTTTAAAAGAACCAGAATTTCCATATAAGCTATAGATCAACCTACAGAAACGTTGGTGTAATTTAAGTCACTCTGAAAATGTTGGAATATTTTAGAAATGAAATCAAGATTACTATTGGTCTGTCGACTTTTGTTTTAGGATATAAGCTTAAAACCATTCTTGCAACTAGGTCTTGAAGCCCAAACATTTCCGTTTAAGAATAATTAAATGATGGAGTTCCCAAATATAAGATTCGTTGTCACGAGTTCACGCCTGAGACCAATGTCCTAATCTTGTTTTGATCTCTGAGAAGTGAGACATAGTTATCACTATCAAATATATCGAGTTGATGTATTTCACGCAGGCAATCTCCCATCTTCTAATTACGTCAGTTTGCACTTATCCACTGTATACTTCTGCATTGGAAAATACATTTTTAAGCTATATTCATTTACAATGGCATTTTCAACTAGGTTTTTAAGTCCAAACATTGTCTGTTTAAGATTAATTAAATGAAGGTGTTCCCAAATATAAGATTCGTTGTCACAATTTGGTTCACGCCTGAGACCAAGGTCCTAATTTCGTTTTGATGTCTGAGAGGTAAGGCGTAGTTATATCTGTCGATTATATCAAGTTGATGTGTAAAGCAGCCAATTTCCCATCTTCTGATAACGTCAGATTGCACCCATCTTTTATAAACTTCCGCATTGGCAAATACAATATTTTTATGCTATATCCATTTACGAGTACAATGGCATTTTTTTTCCACACTCATAGCAATGGTGTGATTTTCAAAAGTTTACGGAGAAGGGGAAATTCCAAGCAAAATAGCTCCAAGTTGAGTATAAGAAAGCTACTTTTTGGTTTAAAAATATATATACCTTATGCGGAACCAAAAAAAGGCTTTTTTTTCTTTGTACTTGGTTTGGGTTAAGAGTGACATTTTCAGTGAGACAATGCTTAAAACAGACAAGCTTTTAAACATCTTCTACTTATTCCTCCTCGCTTTTTCACAGACTACACCATTTTTCGGTGGATGCTATATTCCCGTGTGTCTTTTTATTTTTATGCATATAAAAAAATAAACTTGAAAAAATGTAAAAGTTGTGTTAAAAAAAGAGGATCCATTTTCCCTCCATCCTTTTTTAGGTTGGAGGACAAGAGGAAGATTTCTGGGGGAAAAAAAAGTAGACGAGGATAAAAATGTTAAAAAAAGGGAAATCGTGGAAAGCCTGTTTTGTAGATGTCGCCCCCAACAAAAAGTTGTACGGGGAAAGAAAAAGCCCTAGAGAAAAGAAACCATTCTAAGGGTGAAAAAATTGTGAGATAAAACTCTAGGTGAGAATGCGTAGGTGTTCTAACGTCAATGACAAGGTTTTGTCATTACGCCTGGCAACAATTAATGAAAATCTTTCAAATAAAGTACTAAGAAAATTAATTTTTGGGTTGACGTTTGCTATTGTTGCTTCTGAGCTCACCAGAGGTAACAGAATTATTGAAATCATTCTGAAGCAAGATTTATATTTTACTATGTTTTTATTAGCTTGCTTTCTTGTTTGTTTGTTTGTCGAGTACAAATCTTGCAATAGACTTTTAACTTACATCCCGAGTGTCTAGACATTTAAAACTTTTAGAATAGCTCAGAACGCGATGACAATGCATTATTTGAATACTTTTAGCCGTCTTTCAACAGAATATAATTTGTTTTCAGTAAATTTTGCTGTATGGAAAGCTAGTTCGAAAAAAATCCGTAAGTTATTTTATTTGTTTTGCACTTTAGATTGGGCATGCGCATTGCGCAGAGACTAATCCTCAGCTCGTTTCCTCTGTTCAGTTCGGCAGTCTGGACACGGCTTTAGAGATAAACATTGAATGACAGCGAAACAGGAAAATTAAACAAAGAAGTAAATCAATTGACGTATGACAACCAGGTTTGTTTACACTTGTGTCCTAGGTATTGGTTTAATTTTTCTACATCTGTACTTCTTTACATTAATGATGACGGTTTAGATTTGGTGTTGGCGAGATACGTTGTACAAAGATTTGTCCTTTTATAGATTGAAGATCAGCTCTCTAGATGGTTGTCATTTATGTGAAGTAAATAAATTCGGAATTATTTTTTTCACAAACATTATACATAACAATTGTATTATCAACATTACATAATGATTCAACAAAAAATTTAAATTCTTAGTTTATAAAAAGTTCTTTATCTTGTATTTTTTGTATTTTTTTTTTTTAGTTTGCTTTCTTGTTTGTTTGTCCAGTACAAATCTTGCAATCGACTGTTAACTAACATCCCGAGTAGCTAGACTTTTGAAACGTTTAGAATAGCTCAGAACACGATGACAATGTTATTTGAATACTTTTAGCCATCTTTCAACAGAATTTAATTCGTTTTCAGCAGTTTTTTTTTGTTTTTGTTTTGACATGACCCCTATTTACGATCTTTAATTTGACGGGTTTCAAATTTATGATTTTTAAAACCTGTGGTTTATAAAAAGTTATTTTTATCTTGTAATCTTTAAGTCTCCGGTCTTAAATAAAGAGGAATCCACTTTTTATTGTTAATAAATTGCTTGTCTCAAAAAAAGTAATTGAGGGGTTTGGTTCATGAAGCAAACCCTAGGTTTTTTATGACAAAACCCTAATTTTAACACCAAAGACTAACTGTGACATTAATTTAACATTCCAAACGCATTAACTTTAGGACACAGGTTGTTCACATTTAGACGAAAGCTAAGTTAGAAATAAAAACGTATTAACCTAGAATAAGAATTAGAGTGTCGGGATGTTCAAGAATAGAATGGAAAACGAGGTTGAACTTGAATAAGAACAGTGGAGGAAGGCATCAGTCCAAAGAGAACACCACTGCCTGACTTGAATAGACAAATAGTTTGGAGTATATTTGAAAAACAACTTGTTTCAAATAAAACAAAAAAGTAATACAAGTGCACACAAAATCACTGCATATCCTTATTAACAAACGTAACTAAATTTATTCAGGTATTTAGGTTGGGGAAAGGTTTCAGTTTCTTTATATACATAACTCCTTGGATAAAGACCATATTATTAATCATTTGTATAAGAAAGTAACTTCTTTTCTGGGGAACAAAAGTCGAAACACATGTAATACAACACCAAATGTTATTTCCCATGCAGATGATAAATGTGAAAGAAGAATATACTGGCTCGATTCTTTCATAGATAAGCCTTCTCTAAACGCTCAAACAGATATGGGATTTACAATAGGGTGATCATTAAGTCTTGATTTAACTCTCGAAATCATGAGGCATATAAAAAAAAATCGCTCAAATCGATCAATACTCTCTTATATTACATTGATACAAATATTACATTGATACTAATAATTCTATTTATTTATCTTTAAACATATGTTTGAAAAGGGTTCAACTGGTGTTTGTTTTCGATTTTCTTTTAAATAAGTTTTATTTCCATTATTATCCCGGGAAATTGATTTTTCCCAGAAAAACTACTTATATCCCTCTGCCCAGAATATCGGTATTTTTAACGGCTGTAGTTAACAATTCGGCGGCAGCACTTTAAGGGAACGTAAATGTTTGAGGCCGGAAGACACTTTCAGAGGACGTCTTACCATAAAAGAAGATCAAAGTTCATCCTGAGTTAGATGGTTAGGGAACTATTACTATAAATATCTGAATTATTAAAATCGGTTATTATTAATATAACATCTCCTAAATCTTTTTTGTGACCAACTTAAGGATATGTTCAAGATCAAAGATACCATTTATTTTTTATTTTTATTTTTTATTATTTTTATTTTTTTGGGTGTTGGACTACAAAGGTCAATATACCATTTTTATAAATATAACTCCCAACAATAACAAACAGGCAAAAACAAAGGGGCTAAAATTAGATGCAGTATCATATACAATTTTGTATCCTCGTGCTGCGACGCTCAAATTAAAAATTAAAATACGTGTATATTATTTAGTTTGTTGTAGTTTATTTAGTCTAAGTTTGGTCTGCGGATTTGCCAAGTCAAAACATGTTTTTAAATTTAAACGTGTTAAATTTACGCCTATGATCTCACAACGTTTTACGCGAGACTTGGGTTTTTTTTACATTAGTGTTTTTGTTGGGATTTCACTTCTTTTTGAAAGTAATCTTTCGGTTCTTAGTCTGGCACTCTTTAACTTTGTTACCCACCATTTTTATTTTGAAATTTCGTATACAAAAGTGTGATATTTCTTTGTCCCAAAGTAAATTAGACTTAAGATCCTTTTGTTTAATACTTATTAACTTTGTTACCCATCACACTTTTTAACATTTTATGGCTATCAATAGGTGGGTAACAAACTAAAAGAGACGTGTGGGTGCGCTTCTTTTTCTTTGTTACCCACCACTTTATTTTTGTCTTGGTCGGTAACAATGTAAAGGAGACGTACAGGTGCGCTCCTTTTACTTTGTTATCCACCACTTTATTTTTGTAAAGGTGGGTAACAAAGTACAAGAGTACCCTTAGCCTCTTTTTCTAGGTGTTCAAATTGAACTAAATATGTAACTACTGTCCACCTCAAATATTCCAATACAAAATTTTATTTATTAGAGTAAACAAATACTTTGGTTTTGCAGTTCTCTACTAGGTAGCGCTAGTAGCACAAGTTATTTTTATTAATTTTGCATAGCCGGTGTTACTATTAGCCTTATAAGGGCTAAATAACCAGCTTTTTCTGGATTTTGTAATTTTTCCTTCATTTGTAATTTTTTACATTAAACTCTACATATATACAAAATTTCAAGTTTCTAGGATTACTAGAAATATCTTAGAATTTATGATGATCAGTTTATAATATATGCGACAAAATAACTAAGCTTTATGCTCATATTATCTTAAGCTTTATTTTCCTAGAAGCGACTCTAGAGCGACTCCTCTTCTGAGTTTACATGTTACCGTTATCTTAGCTGAGCGACTCTTACCATGTAAATTTTGAAGTCGCTGAGCGACTATCGTTAAGCATCTATCGCTGGAGTCGCGTCTTGGAAAACTTACCTTCATGAACCGATAGGTAGAGCTGTGAAATTTATATTNTAAAAAAATACCAAAATTATCACCATTTAGGGTACAACCGATAGAGGTACGACAAAAAGTCATAGGACCAATGTTGTAGATCTTTTAAAATCAGTTACCGCTGGTGCTATCCGTTTTTCAATACGACTTTCCGTTTAGCCATAATAAGCCCCCAAAACGGCTTAAAAATCAAGTCTGCCATTTTTATTTTTTTAGGGGGGGAAGGAGTGGGAAAAGTGAAATTTTGGCAATTTTTCGGGTTCACAATGCGGACATTGCGCGTCGAATGGCGCAAACCGCAAGTCTCTAGCTCTTCTGGAAGTGGGCAAACATTAATGTCAGTGAGTCAGTCAGTTAGCCATGCGGCTTTATAGTATAGAGATTCCCAACAATAACAATCAGGCAAAAACAAAGGGGCTAAAATTAGATGCAGTATCATATACAATTTTGTATCCTCGTGCTGCGACGCTCAAATTAAAAATTAAAATACGTGTATATTATTTAGTTTGTTGTAGTTTATTTAGTCTAAGTTTGGTCTGCGGATTTGCCAAGTCAAAACATGTTTTTAAATTTAAACGTGTTAAATTTACGCCTATGATCTCACAACGTTTTACGCGAGACTTGGGTTTTTTTTACATTAGTGTTTTTGTTGGGATTTCACTTCTTTTTGAAAGTAATCTTTCGGTTCTTAGTCTGGCACTCTTTAACTTTGTTACCCACCATTTTTATTTTGAAATTTCGTATACAAAAGTGTGATATTTCTTTGTCCCAAAGTAAATTAGACTTAAGATCCTTTTGTTTAATACTTATTAACTTTGTTACCCATCACACTTTTTAACATTTTATGGCTATCAATAGGTGGGTAACAAACTAAAAGAGACGTGTGGGTGCGCTTCTTTTTCTTTGTTACCCACCACTTTATTTTTGTCTTGGTCGGTAACAATGTAAAGGAGACGTACAGGTGCGCTCCTTTTACTTTGTTATCCACCACTTTATTTTTGTAAAGGTGGGTAACAAAGTACAAGAGTACCCTTAGCCTCTTTTTCTAGGTGTTCAAATTGAACTAAATATGTAACTACTGTCCACCTCAAATATTCCAATACAAAATTTTATTTATTAGAGTAAACAAATACTTTGGTTTTGCAGTTCTCTACTAGGTAGCGCTAGTAGCACAAGTTATTTTTATTAATTTTGCATAGCCGGTGTTACTATTAGCCTTATAAGGGCTAAATAACCAGCTTTTTCTGGATTTTGTAATTTTTCCTTCATTTGTAATTTTTTACATTAAACTCTACATATATACAAAATTTCAAGTTTCTAGGATTACTAGAAATATCTTAGAATTTATGATGATCAGTTTATAATATATGCGACAAAATAACTAAGCTTTATGCTCATATTATCTTAAGCTTTATTTTCCTAGAAGCGACTCTAGAGCGACTCCTCTTCTGAGTTTACATGTTACCGTTATCTTAGCTGAGCGACTCTTACCATGTAAATTTTGAAGTCGCTGAGCGACTATCGTTAAGCATCTATCGCTGGAGTCGCGTCTTGGAAAACTTACCTTCATGAACCGATAGGTAGAGCTGTGAAATTTATATTTCTGGTTCAGTTTGCATTGAACTCTGACTTAAAATTAATTTTACATATCTAAGGATCTTTAATAAGATAATAGAGGGGGTCCCGATTTCAGTAAAGAATGCTATGGTTGTGCTCAACTTGGCCGGGGCCCCGCCGTCCCCCCAGATGTTTTAGTTTGTACTCGATAAGTTTAACTGCCCTGCTGTAAAACTAATATCGTAATTAATCATCTTCTCCTGACTTGGCTTAAAATTGCAAAACGAGACATAAAACTTTGTTGCAATATTTCAATAAGTCATGAATTTTAAATGAATTGTTTCTAAAAAACAAACAAAAAAAAAAAAAACTCGTCGACTGCCTTTTTGCATTATCTTTTTTCTTTCTTTTTTTTTCAGTAATTTCTGAAGTGAAAGAATCAAATGGTAATCAGACGGCGCTAAGTCAGGAGAATACGGTGGATGGCTTAAAATTCAGTAAGTAGAACAATGGGCATTTAGGGGATTTGAACATTATTATATTGCTAATATTCTTGATTGCTTAAAAAAGGCATGATATAAACGTAATTTGTGAAGTTCTTTTTATCCTAATCCTATAGGAATTTGGAGATTGAATATTTGTATTGCTAGTAATGTTGATTGCTTATGAAAGAGGCATGATATAGTCATCATTCGTGAAGTATTCTGTCAAAATCCTCATGATTTAGACTACCTGTAATTAGCTTTACCCTTACAAAAGTTAGTTATCATCTAATTCCCATCAGATGGATGTCAAAGTATCTTGTAATCATCTGATAGTCCTTATGATATAATATAATATTGGTCCGTTTCAGTTTCGTATAACACTAAATATTTTAATTGCAATTACTGTTTGCACGTTCCTTTCCTATTTCAACTGCAAGTATAAACGATTATTTTGACAATAGAACATTTGTTTTAATATAAGAACCCTAAGGCTAGGCGCACACTGGGAGCAAAACAGTCTGCAGACTGTCTGCGGGCTGTCTCCCGGTGCAAAAGATCGTTGGGCGCCGACATTTTTGTTACCAGCGACAATCTTTTGCACCGAGGCAGACAGCCCGCAGACAGTCTGTAGACTGTTTTACCCCCAGTATGCCTTGTCTGATACTATTTTACAAAATTTAAAATAACTGTCAATCGATCTTTAAATAATGAGTAGACGTATCAATAATTTATAGATATCAATCCATCGCGTGTGCATTAAAATTATTTATTTATTTCTGTTCTAGGAAGCGGCTGCGCATCGAACCGCATAGAAGTTAGCTGTATCAGTCTTATACTACTTCTTCTTATCAGATAGCTGGACCGCCATGTTAATATATAAAATGGGTACAAATAAATAACTATGTATTTACTAAATACCTTACCCCTTTCCCTAAATATTTCATTTTTTAATTATTTTATTAATTTCTTAAATCAACCCTATTTGCAAATAAAATTTATATTTTTACAACTTTTTTTAAAAAAAGAAAATACACAGTACGTTAATAATATATCAATAATACATTTGAACAGCTGATTCCAGGACTTAATAACATGATATAATTGCGAACATATGTAGAAAAATATGGTTCTTCCAAATTTACACTTCTTCCCTTTTATTGCATTTGTTTTTCTTCTTCTAGAACATTTGTCGTATTTATTTGCATATTACAGTACTAAACTTCAAGGACTTATTCAATAATACTTTCTTGAGCTTTCATTTATAATTTATAATGGCATAGAGATATAAATCATTCTATTGGCAAAGTTTTCTGAATAGAAGAAAATCATTAGATCGTAGATATCGTCGATTAGTTAATGCATTCGATTTTTCTAGAAACATCTGATCCAACACAAATTGACAATCTCACAGAGTTAAGATGAAATATGAAATAAAGTTATTTATAAAATCATAAAATGATCATTTGTAAGTACAAAGTATCTAAGGCCTTGTGCAGACTGCCGAACTGAACAGAAGAAACGAGCCCAGCATTGGTCTCTGCGCATGCCCAGTCTTAAGTGCGCCTGCGCATCTGAGTCTGGGCATGCGCAGAGACCAATGTTCGTTTTCTCTCTTCGCCTGGACGAGGCTTAATTGTATTATTCGAATAAATGTGTTTATAAGAATAAACAACTAATTGGTCCAAAAGTTGAATAATAATTAAGCTAATTGTGTAAAATTTCTGTACAACCTAGAGTTTTATATCTAGATATTCTGGGTAAGAATTATTAATTAAATTCCATTCTCTACTACCAGAAACTCTGATAGATCCATAGCTATCATTAAAAATAAAGGCTATATTTGGATGAATACTATTCTATCTGATATTGGATTGGAATATACAAATGTGGCTGCAATGCTCAGAGCTTATTAAAAACGAACAACTTTAATTATCATTTTGTAATCATTGTTCTTTGTATTATTATGAACAAATGACGTTTCTGGTTTTCACAATCAGCTTTATCATTACTTTGACACATCCCTATTCATTTTCTACATTTTAAAAGTTGAATAATCAATATGAAATTGTATTTTCTTTATTCTCAAAATCAAATGAATGTCTTAAAACTCTCCTTTATATTTTTGCAAAGCTCATTAATCTTATTCATTTTGATTCCCTGATATTATTTGCTGCCCTAATTCTTATTAATGATGTTAATTTTTTTTTTAATTCGAGACTTATTCTTCCCTTAACAAAAACGTCTTCCGTCATTTCTACGTCCCGCTGTACAAAGACCATGCCCCTCTCAAAATCGCGATTTGTAGTTATTCTTATTTATTTCTTAATATTATTTTTTTTTTAAAAATATGTATATACATTACTACTTGTTTTGTTATTGTGATTATAATTTAATTAAATAATTCATATTTTTGGAGAAAAAAAATCCAATCCATAATTTTATAAATAAAGAAAAGGAATTGATTTATGCACCAATTTGGCCCAACTTGCTAGTAGTATAAATCAAGGGTAGACATTTTCTCACGTACATGGATACTTTTACATGGTATACATTTAGGAAAAAAGATTCTACACTATTCTTTTGTTTTGTTTTTCCTGCATTATACATCTTTAATTTTAGTTTCTGCACACCTCAAGTGTAGTTCGGGCAATTTGGATTTTCAAAAATTTGGATCCAATTGCTGAATTATTGTACTTTATTAAGATAACATTTGTTTTTTGATTACCTTCGATACTTGCTTAATCTAAAAAACCACTCGGTTTAGTTATATCATCAGTTGAAAAATGAAAGATGTATAAGATTCCAAATAAACTTAAGAAACCCACAAAGAAGAGAGACTTTAAAGAAGAAGAAATAGATAGAATATATAGGCAAAATGCTATAAAAAAAAATTACTGCAGCGGGTAGATTGAACTGTTTTTTTAATTCCTTCTCCTTTCTCTGCCAAATTACCTTAGCGCCCTACCATTTTTCTTCATATTCTTCCACTTAAGTTTCCTTTCTCTTATTGTCCAACCCAAAATGTTTTTCTTCTATAATTATACCAGTTTGCCTATATTTTCTACCTTCTTCTTCCGCCTTCTCCCTTCTTTAATGTATACTTTTCAAAAAAAAAAAAGAAAAAAAAAAAGGGGGTATTAAAATCGTATCCTTTTTTGTTTAGGATAGAGACCCTTTCCTGACTCTAATACTATATTGCGTATGTGTTCTACCAATTTCTCTTTTCCCTTTTCTTCAATGTAGATTCCTTGAGTTCTGAGTACACTTGAAGCTCTTACATTGGTATCCTTTTTTGTTTTCGATACCAATCTTTTCCTAATTCTTATACCAGATTGCCTATATTCTACTTGTTTCTTTTGTTTAGGATAGAGACCCTTTCCTGATTCTTATACTAGATTCCATATGTCATCTCCCAGTTTCTCTTTTCCTTTTTCTTCAATGTAGATTCCTTGAGTTCTAAATACACTTAAAGCACTTACATTGGTATCCTTTTTTTGTTTTCGATACCAACCTTTTTCTAAGTCTTATACCAGATTGCCTATATATGTATTCTACTTGTTTCTTCTTCTTCGACTTCTATCCTCCACGTAGACTCCTTCTATCCAATTGGACATAAACTTCAGTGCATTGTATATGATAATGTGTAGCCGAAGCTGCTTCAATGATCTTAAGATGCAGCAAGTACCGACAGTATCCGCATCTTCAATTTATTAATTTCAATTGTTGTTTTAGCAATTAGAATCATGTTTCACCTCATGACTTATATTATTCAAAATAACATTATAAGCAATGGATTTATTAATGTCAAATTCTTCATATTTTATTCTTTTTTTAAAACAAATTTTATGGATTGGACTTTTATTACATAGTGTAACGATTCTATTTATTTATTAATCAAATTTATGAACAATTCTAGTTATCATTTACATTGTTATTTGCAGAATAATTAGCATTTTCATAAGTACAATTGTATTTTATTTGTTATGTTATATAATATCCACTCTCTTGTAAATCATTAAAAAAAAAAATCATGAAATAAATCAGTTTCGAGTTTAAATGATATTTTTTTTTGCTTGTACTACATCTTAATGAATTTTTAGATCGTTTTTAAGTAAAGTGATGTAACATAACATGTGTAACATAAATACATGCTATTTAAATCAAGAGAGCAGCAAAAGTAAATACAATGAATAATTCAAAATGTTTGTCGTGTTATAAAATTTTACAATGTCACAGATTATTTTATTTTTACTTTTTGTTTTATATTATGTTCTTCTTTATTATCTGAGGTTTTATTAACTTTTAGATCTTCAAATTTAATTAATTATGTTTTTTGTAGTTATTCTTATTTATTTCTTAATACTTGTAATCATCTGATAGTCCTTATGATATAATATAATATTGGTCCGTTTCAGTTTCGTATAACACTANATTTTTTTTTTTAATTTACTTTATGTTGTAAATATTAAAAATATATGAATGAAAAAAATAAATTATTGTATGATATTAAAATATGTATATTATCGGTTTGGATTGTATGTAAGAATTAAATAATAAATAAAATAAAAAATAAAGTTAGAAAATTTATTTATTATATAACTAAAAAGAAATAATAATATTAATTGGATTACAATAAGTATAAGCTTACTAAATTAAAGAATAATACATAAGGAAATTACATAAGGAAAATAATTAGCGACTCTTTTAAGTCACTAATTTAAACATAAATGTACTTTTTTATGTTATAATTTAATAATTATTTTAAAGATGGGAAACCAGTGTAAATGTTATGATGTCCAAGTAAGGCTGTATGAAGTCAGGATTTTTTTTTTGTTTCTTTGTCTATAATTTATTAATTGTGATGTTGGGAAACTAGTAAACTATTATGATCTCTAATCCAGGGCTTATTTAGCCAGGATTTTTTTTGTTCATGTTAACGGGAGTTTTATATTCTTTTTATTACCTCAAAGAGCAAAATTAATTAGATTATTATTGTTAAAAAAATGAATCATAATATGAAAACATTGTAGTTTATATTTTATACCGACCACTAAGTTAGTAACGACAGTAAAATTGGCTTAATACAAAGTATTATTTTATAGACTAGAGTGATTTACATTCATCTCCGACATAATTAAGACCTTTCTTTTATAATTTTTATAAAATATCTATTTTTTTCAGAAAAAGAAATTATGTAGCTTTGTAATGATCAAACGCAGACATCGTAGTGTATTCAATATTAACCAATTGGATTTTTTAATAAACTGGACTTCCATTTGTGAGTCACTAGAAAATTTGGTAGAAACAACTAATTTTTACAATTACATAACATCCAGCTGTTCATCTTTTATTATAAACTGCCAGTTTTTTCTTCTCTTGAAACCACCATAGTTTTCGTTTTAGTCGCTCTTCAATTTACATCCCTCTCTTCTCTAATCCAAGAATTCTAGCTGTTGCAGTTTTGCAGTTGATTTTGCAACCAAAGTCAGGTCATCTGTAAATATCATGGCAGTTTCCTCCATGGTATTCTTTTGTTAATGCGCTTTACAGGACTTAATCACATCGTCCATAACCCAAATTAAAAGGAGAAGGCATATAATGTCACCTTGTCTCAGTCCAATGTTTGCAGAGAATTCTGAAGAAATTTTGAATTTGAAGTGCTGACGAAGATACGTCAGTCATGTAGAAACTTTTAATTCTATCCACAAGTTGATTCGAGATGCCTATTTTTCCAGTTTGGCCCAGATTACATACCATGGAACACTACCGACTAATATGTTTTAAAGAGCATTATTAAAATGCTGCTCGTGATTAGATACATTATTAAAACGCATTCATAACTTGCGATACCCAGCTTATACATAATTTAACCTAATAAAAGAAATGTTTAAAGGTTTACTTCACTATCTTGAAACTGGATTTTTAATATCCGTTGTACACTCTTATTCTTGACTTATTACTTTTGGAAATGTAACTGCAGTTTCACTGGATTTTAAGTATCTATTGCCTGCCAAGCCGGATGACATAAAGTAAAGGAAGAAGTAGGGTTAAGTTTACTTCTTTGATAATTTATCTCAAAATATTTCTATTTAAATCCCCCTTATTTTTCAGTAAAACCTCTCTAGCGAGATTTTGTTTTTAAGTTTACGGAAAAAGTATTTTAGTTTTATGAAAGTTTACTCCTCAAATTCTGCGATAAAGATGTTGTCGAAGTGTTTATCTTGAACACAAAACTAATTGTTTATGTTACAGTAACACTACATTTCGCTCTGTTCTTCTTCTGCTGTTCGCTCTAAAAATGTATTCTTCTTCTGCTGTTCGTGTAAAAATGTAATAACTTTAGAATCACTACATATTTATAGTCCTCAGGGGATTTATGTGCTTCTAACCCAAAACAGAACATTTTATTACTATGTAAGAATAACTATCCGTGTGAAAGTATGCAAGCGTTTATTAGAAATTCACGATTGAAAAAAAAGTGAAACACTACGAGATAGTAATTCTAATAGAAGCAATGTGTTACACAGGTGTTTGGTTAACATTTAAGTACTCACAGAAATAGAACTAGGTACTTAAAGAAAAGTTGATAAAATCATGAGCACTTTTCCTCTAAATAAAATAAACATTTTCTTGTAGTTTGAGGCGCACTGGTGAAATCCATGGTAAGCAGTGTTGCTTCTTGAGCCTGCCTTTATTCTCTTTTCTATATCCTGCCCTAAAAACCCCTCTCGGATCTTTGTTTAAAATTTAAAAATCAGGTTAGAGGCTGCGAAGGGTTTCTACCAGTTTCAAGGGCCTGTTTTCCTTTCATTGTCCTTTGAATCATTTATACAGTTTCAATCTTCTTTTTTTTAAACTTTAGTCTCTTGATCTTAAGTATAATTCCTAGAAGAAAGGGAAAATCAATTCAAATTAAAAAGTATTACACTTTTTATTTTACACCTTTTTTTATTCATACAACTTACTACTGAAAATAAGGAGATATTTGAACTTCTTTGACTTCGCATTTTTCTAGCTGGTGCATTATAATTACAAATGTAGATCCTACACCAAATTAATGATTCATTAAATCGGTGTAGAAATATATTTACGATCTAAGACTTCGTCCATAAAAATTTTTCAAATTAAAATAAAACTCGACCTTAATATTTCTCTGCTATTTTTTTTTTTATAACAATAAAATAAACTTGTATCATAAAATGTTGTTTTATCACACCTGATTTAATTGCATAATATCGACAGTAGTTACAGCTTTTTTCCACGTGTTAACAAGTTCCAAGCTAGTTAACAAACAAGCCGATGAATATTTATTTTTATAACTTTTACAGCATTAAATGACCTGAAACAGTGCCAATCACACAATTATTCCTTACAGTTTATATTTATTCGTCACAAATTACTTTAAAATTACAATTTTTATTTTCAATAAAATACTATTTAATTAATTATTCATTTAATTGAATAAATAAATATAACTTGGACATAAAAATTAATAAATAAATAATCAATAAAAGATAAAAAAATAAAAAATATTTCTAAAACAAAAAGTAAAAATGAAAGACAATCTTAAGTTGTCTGAAAAACAAAATTAATAATAATCTAAAACTAACAATAAATAAATGAGTGTGTATAATAGTACTATATTATTGTAACCAATGACATAAATGATTATTTAATAACAATTATTTGTTGTAATCACTGTGTCATTTGAATATATAACACAAGCTCAAGCAACTAATCTGTAAATAAAACAATAAACAAATGTATGTAATTGTAAATAAAATATAGATTAATATGTGTTGATAATATTTAATGTATATAATATATATAT
>KZ651226.1:707430-742204 GCA_001010745.2 Gerris buenoi
CTAATAAAAGAGTTCTTTTGCCCCCCAATCCTACTTTATTTTTTATTACCTAATTTTGAGCGCTTGTAACTCAAAAACGGTTGGAGATAGAATAAAAGTTTAGAGGACTATTTTTATTGGAAATTTAACGAAGAACAAATTTTTAAATATCCATAATTCGTCTAATGTCAATAGTTTTAAAGATATTTGGTAAAAAGCAAAAAAAAACACCTATTGCCCCCCCTGGGGGGCGAGCTTCCCCCCTCACCCTCGGTGACTTTTAGTATGTTAGACAGGAAAGTCATACGAACATTTTAAGCCACTCCCCAAAACTTTTGGATTTTTTGCAAAGTTATTTTCCAATTTGACTGGACTAATAGAACAATTGAGCGCCGTCGCACTACGAACGCCGTATATGAGAGCTCCGAACGCCTGGGGTCATTTTCCCCACGCAATTACGTGGAAATAGTTAACTGTACAGAAAAAGTGTATAGAACCTTTTTTGTAGAGAATTTAATTTTCTTTATTTTAATACAGAACTATTTTTGTCGTAGGGTTAACGTTATTTACAAAAAAAACTGTTTTTTTGTACCTTTTGGCCGCCATTTTGTAAGGTTCCGAACGCCCAATCGAGCTTGACTTTTCAGCGGTTATTTCTGATGCCAAAGCAAGGGTGATGAAGTTTCTAAAACCTTCTTTGCATTAAAATAACCATTCGGTATATTCGATAAACTTATACCACGATAAACTTATACACTCCCATCTTCTTAACTTTTAATTAACATTTTTCAACTTTCGGCACTGATACTTAATGATGACCTCCAATAAAGCTTCATATCTTAACTAGTATTGTGTATTTCTGATTGTAACATAACCAAAGCTTACAGTAGAAAGAATAATGTTAGCTTAGTCATCGAGTTTTGCTGTTTCAAAGCTCGGTCAAAATAGCATGCCGATAATTATAATGTTTCTATATTAAATATGGTGTATAATCTCAATTGCATTTTGTAAAGCTGTTTAGTATTTGTATTAAGTAGATACATGTAGTAGATGTATGTACCAAATACTTTCATTAGACTATTTCCTTATTCTTAGAACAATTTAAGCAGCTCTTTATAATATAAAATCATTAAATATTTCCATACTTATAATTATTATAAATAGTGCAAACAAAATTAAATTTGGCCAAACACTCTTTAGACTGTTTGTAAAGCTGATCTTAGGATAAGAGTAAATTCCTAATCAGCTTAAACACTTTGCCCTTATAAATTTTAATACATTAAAGAAACATTGAAGCCAGGACACAATGTATTCGAGTTGTTATATAAAACTAAATATTTACTGTTTGTTTTGTTTAAACTTCCAAGAACTAAGTTGGTTGCAAGTAAAGCTCTGTATATTTTAAACTTAACTTCCAAGGACGGTTCTCAACATCCTAAGTCTTCTCGTTCTGGAAAGTTCGCCGGTAAATATTATGTAACAAACATTACTTAACACTAAGTTATGCTCATGTTGAGATTGAGAAACGGAACATGTTGAAGATTTTATTTTCAACATATCTACCGTATTAGTTTTGTATTTAATGAAGTATAAAGTTTTATCACGAATACTAATTAATTTGAAAATGTTCAGATTAACTTGTTAATAAGGAACATGTCATTTATTTAACTCTAAGATGGGATATGCAACTTAATACTATATTCATGTCAGATTCGTTAAAATATTTTATAAATTTATGCACTTTTTTACTTTAGCAATTATATTGCTATTTTTGTATTTATAGTATTTTTGTACCCCGTATCCCTGTGCACCAAAAATTGAATTTCGAAAACTAATGTAGACAGTGACCTTCCTCTACCCTCGAAGGTTAAAACTAAAGATTTGTATAAAGAACCTACATACCCAAAGACACTCTTCTTTATATATACATATATATTGATTATAGAAATATTTTTCCTGTATTTTCCACTTTACCCCCTCCTAAATAAAAATATGAAAAAAATGTAAATAACAACAATTAATTTATTCTTAAAAAGCTTTTCAACTATATGCATCATGAAGGGTATCCATTACTTTGACATTTGTACCCTGTACCTCTGTGTACCAAAATTTTATTTTTGTACTCTCATGGAACCTTGATCTTGTTTTGAAGGAAAAGAGTGAAAATATTCATCAAATTGGGATAAAACTGTAGATTTGTATAAAAGACATACTCTCATATAGATACTCTTCTTTTTTACTTAGATAAATTATGTAGTTATATTTTTCCACTTTACCCCCCTCCTAAATGAAAATGTGACAAAACTATACATAACAACAATTACTGTACTCTCAAAGAGCTTTTCAACGATATGCATCATGAAGGGTATTTATTACTTTGACCCCGTATCCATTACTTGTACCCCGTACTCCTGGGTACAAAAATGTAATTTCGAAAATTCATGTAGACAGTGCCCTTCCCCTTGCTTTGAAGGTCAAGTGTGCAAATTTTCATCGAGATCGGAATAAAACTGTAGATTTGTATAAAGGACATACCCACCCACATACATACCCACATACATATCCACGGACTTTCTTCTTTATATATATAGATTACATAACAACATAACAACAAAACATTCATAAAATGTGGACAAGGTATTTTAAGTATTACACTTTTTTCCCTCCCTACTCTAAAATCAGCACACGCTGTGGAAACATTAGAATTCAGCCTTCTATTGCATATATAATCCTAATTATAACTAATCTTATTTTAATACATTACTAAAATTATATAAATAATATTATTTTAATTTATTTTATTTTCTTATTTTTTTCTACTGATTTATTATTTTGTTTTTTAATCTTTGTGTAACCATTCCTCGCAGTAAACTTGATGGGCAAATAAGAATGAAAAGAAAAAAATCCGAGACAACTCACACAAACTTTCTCATATGCGAGATAATATAATCACTTAGCCCAGTGTTTTCCATTTACTAGTTTTCATATTTACATTTAATTATTATTATTGAACATTTCTCATTAAAATTAACTTCTCATGGGCGGGGAATCGAACCCGGACTCTTCATCCGCTTAAGCTACGTTTTAAGCTTTTTTCTCAGGAACTAGATTTTTCCCGGGAAAACGGCATGTATCGTTAGATTCGTATTTAAATGGACTACATTTTGGATTTTTTAATCAAAATCGTCGGAACCGTTTTCGAGAAATAATTTTTTTCACGTTTTTCAGAGTTTTTGGGGGGTAGCGCCCCTAAATTAGAGCTAAAATTAATTTCTCAATTTCGCCTCGGGGTATGATTTTTCTATTAGCATGTATGCCAAATTTTGTCAAAATCGGCCCAGTAGATTAGGCTCCAGGCGTCTGCACAGACAGACGACGGACAGACATTTTTTAAAAACCCCTTTTTTGGACGCAGGAGACCGTAAAACGAGTAAATCCATCAAAACCAAAAAATCGAAATCACAATACTTTATCTTTATATGAGAAAGTAAAAAGAAAAAATATGCAAATAATAATAATAATAATTTGTTTTTGTATTATATTTAAAGAAAATTGGGAAGAAATACAATTATTACTTATGGCATTTCCATCAACACCTCACGGAAAAAGGTTTCAGCGTAGTCAGTATTTTAAAAAACAAGTCAAGAAAAAAACAATTAAGAGACAAACAAGTAAGAGAAAAACATGGTTAAGAGAGGTGATTTGAGATTAGCATTGACAACTATTTCACTAGATATAGAGCCTATGCGAAGGGCAACAGGCTCAAGCAAGTCATTAGTTAATTTTTATTAAATATTAATTTATATTTCACCTTTAAAAATATATGATAAGTTAAATAAATAAATACATTTTTTCATAGTCGTAGAGTCAATTATGTTCTTAATTTAATTATTAATTAATTCGGTATATAAGTAAAATTAATTAATTAAGCTTCGTGTTCAGAGAATGGGGGGCGATGAATAAAGATGGAGATTTAGAAGGGGGCGACGAGTAAACAAAGGTTGAGAACCACTGGTTTAAAGGATTGGGAGAAGTGGTCATTTGACGGAGCTTTAAAGTGAAAAAAGTCAGTTCATCCGCTCTCCCAAATGGTTGGAGTTCATAGCATTTCAAATCCCTATCCTCTATAATAAGAAGGTAGGCTTACCAAATATGTAGAAGTTATTGTGATCGTGATCATTCTAAAGAACGGATTAAATTTTGTCTCCGATTTAAAAAAAAGTCTATATAAAAATCTTTGCTTCTGAGCTTTCTGAACATAACGGAAGCAACGTGCGGTCGAACTGGAATACGACATTTTCTTATGCCTTATATTTCAAAAATTCCAAGGCAGAAATCCGTTTAGAAATATTTTTCGTCTAGTGTATGTCCGTCTGTTAATAACTTGATAAAAACTTTTGCGAACAAACGCACTAATTAGAAACCATCATTAAAAAAGTGGCGAACGCGAAACACCCAATAAAACCTATATTTTGGTCGTAAATCGGGCGCAATCGTCGTTAAAGTGCCACATGTAGGGTAGGGAAAAAGGAGGTAAAAAGGTCTGCCCACCGCGCACAATGAAATTTTGTTTTGTCGGCCGTAGAGAGACGAACCCGAATCACCCTTTAGGCATCTAATCTCGGAAATCTTTTTTCGAACCCTAAAAAACATTAAGAGTATTGCCTTAGTTCTTTTTCTACCAACAAAAAAAATTCCGAGGTTAGAACCCTAAAGGGTAATTCGGGTTCGTCTCTCTACGGCCGACAAAACAAACTTTGATTGGACGCGGTGGGCAGACTATTTTACACCCTTTTTCCCTACCTTACAAGTAGAACTTTAACGATGATTCAGCCCTATTTACGACCGAAGTATAAGGTCTGATGGGTGTTTCGCATTCGCCACTTCAAGCCCGACAAAATTTGCCCCGTTTAGATCCGGTGACACAAAATTTTTTTTCGAGCCCAAAAGAACTAAGGTTATAGCCTTGATGTTTTTTGGGTTCGAAAAAAGATTTCCGAGATTAGATGCCTAAAGGGTGTTTCGGTTTCGTCTCTCTACCCGAATCACCCTTTAGGCATCTCTAGGTGATTCTACCCGAATCACCCCGAATAAGGTGATTCTACCCAAATCACCCCGGATAAGGTGATTCTACCCGAATCACCCTTTAGGCATCTAATCTCGGAAATCTTTTTTCGAACCCAAAAAAACATCAAGNTTTTTTAATCAAAATCGTCGGAACCGTTTTCGAGAAATAATTTTTTTCACGTTTTTCAGAGTTTTTGGGGGGTAGCGCCCCTAAATTAGAGCTAAAATTAATTTCTCAATTTCGCCTCGGGGTATGATTTTTCTATTAGCATGTATGCCAAATTTTGTCAAAATCGGCCCAGTAGATTAGGCTCCAGGCGTCTGCACAGACAGACGACGGACAGACATTTTTTAAAAACCCCTTTTTTGGACGCAGGAGACCGTAAAACGAGTAAATCCATCAAAACCAAAAAATCGAAATCACAATACTTTATCTTTATATGAGAAAGTAAAAAGAAAAAATATGCAAATAATAATAATAATAATTTGTTTTTGTATTATATTTAAAGAAAATTGGGAAGAAATACAATTATTACTTATGGCATTTCCATCAACATACCTCGTGGAAAAAGGTTTCAGCGTAGTCAGTATTTTAAAAAACAAGTCAAGAAAAAAACAATTAAGAGACAAACAAGTAAGAGAAAAACATTCCACGGACTTTCTTCTTTATATATATAGATTACATAACAACATAACAACAAAACATTCATAAAATGTGGACAAGGTATTTTAAGTATTACACTTTTTTCCCTCCCTACTCTAAAATCAGCACACGCTGTGGAAACATTAGAATTCAGCCTTCTATTGCATATATAATCCTAATTATAACTAATCTTATTTTAATACATTCATGTAGGCAGTGACCTAGAGCTTGTTTTTATTGAAAAGAGTGAAAATATTCATCAAATTTGGAAAAAACTGTAGATTTGTATAAAGGACATATACCCACATACTTACATACATACCATATTTTTCCACTTTACCCCCCTCCTAAATGAAAATATGACGAAACTATACATAACAACAATTACTGTACTCTCAAAGAGCTTTTCAACGATATGCATCATGAAGGGTATATAGCAAGGGTGATGAAGTTTCTAAAACCTTCTTTGCATTAAAATAACCATTCGGTATATTCGATAAACTTATACCACGATAAACTTATAGACTCCCATCTTCTTAACTTTTAATTAACATTTTTCAACTTTCGGCACTGATACTTAATGATGACCTCCAATAAAGCTTCATATCTTAACTAGTATTGTGTATTTCTGATTGTAACATAACCAAAGCTTACAGTAGAAAGAATAATGTTAGCTTAGTCATCGAGTTTTGCTGTTTCAAAGCTCGGTCAAAATAGCATGCCGATAATTATAATGTTTCTATATTAAATATGGTGTATAATCTCAATTGCATTTTGTAAAGCTGTTTAGTATTTGTATTAAGTAGATACATGTAGTAGATGTATGTACCAAATACTTTCATTAGACTATTTCCTTATTCTTAGAACAATTTAAGCAGCTCTTTATAATATAAAATCATTAAATATTTCCATACTTATAATTATTATAAATAGTGCAAACAAAATTAAATTTGGCCAAACACTCTTTAGACTGTTTGTAAAGCTGATCTTAGGATAAGAGTAAATTCCTAATCAGCTTAAACACTTTGCCCTTATAAATTTTAATACATTAAAGAAACATTGAAGCCAGGACACAATGTATTCGAGTTGTTATATAAAACTAAATATTTACTGTTTGTTTTGTTTAAACTTCCAAGAACTAAGTTGGTTGCAAGTAAAGCTCTGTATATTTTAAACTTAACTTCCAAGGACGGTTCTCAACATCCTAAGTCTTCTCGTTCTGGAAAGTTCGCCGGTAAATATTATGTAACAAACATTACTTAACACTAAGTTATGCTCATGTTGAGATTGAGAAACGGAACATGTTGAAGATTTTATTTTCAACATATCTACCGTATTAGTTTTGTATTTAATGAAGTATAAAGTTTTATCACGAATACTAATTAATTTGAAAATGTTCAGATTAACTTGTTAATAAGGAACATGTCATTTATTTAACTCTAAGATGGGATATGCAACTTAATACTATATTCATGTCAGATTCGTTAAAATATTTTATAAATTTATGCACTTTTTTACTTTAGCAATTATATTGCTATTTTTGTATTTATAGTATTTTTGTACCCCGTATCCCTGTGCACCAAAAATTGAATTTCGAAAACTAATGTAGACAGTGACCTTCCTCTACCCTCGAAGGTTAAAACTAAAGATTTGTATAAAGAACNTATAGTGCCACTTGTAGGGTAGGGAAGAAGGGGATAAAAAGGTCTGCCCACCGCGTCCAATTAAAGTTTGTTTTGTCGGCCGTAGAGAGACGAAACCGAAACATCCTTTAGGCATCTAATCTCGAAAAAATGTTTTCGAACCCAAAAAAACATCAAGGTTAGAGTCTTAGTTCTTTATTGGACTCGAAAAAATGTTTTCCGACCGGATCTAAACAGGGCTAAATTTGTCGGGCTTGAAGTGGCGAACGCAAAACACCCATCAGACCTCATATTTCGGTCGTAAATAGGGCGCAATCGTCGTTAAAGTGCCACTTGTAAAGTAGGGAAAAAAGGTGTAAAATAGTCTGTCCACCGCGTACAATCAAAGTTTGTTTTGTCGGCCGTAGAGAGACGAAACCGAAACACCTTTTAGGCATCTAATCTCGGAAATTTTTTTTCGAGCCCAAAAAAACATCAATCCTTAGTTCATTTTTGAACGCCTCAACTGTCTATGAGCTGACATTTTACGGAGAAACTAGGAGCTGCGAAATTTGCCTTAACGCATACATGGAAATCTTTACTAAGCCAGATGAACGCACCCTTTTCTTCAAAGGGTATAGTTTTTCAAGCTGTTTCAAGGTCGATTATGTGCTATGCTGCCCAAGTCTGGGGTTGGATGGAGGATGGACGAGTAGACAGTCTTCAAACCTACTTTATAAAGCAGTGCTTCTCTCTTCCTTACAACACGCCACCCTATATGATATACCTGGAAACCGATATCATTCCTATTTTCTACTACACTTTGAACCTCCATTTCAAATATATTTTGCGAGTTCTAGATTTACCTCCTACCAGACTACCTAATTTCCTTGCCAACGAAGTAATACAGTCAGAAGTCTTTTGGTTCAAAGAGTGGAAGAATTTGGACACCAAATACGGTCTGAACCTGGCTGTAAGAAGCGTAGAAGACATAACTCCACAGCGTTTAAATAAATCCGTGACTTTGTTAAAGGGTATTTTAAAATCCAAGTATTTAGAGGCTAGAGAAAATTCGACAAACCATTTTATCTATAAAAACTTAGAATTAAGAGACCACACTTACTTTATAGATAAAAACGCTTATGAGTTTATTAGATGGATTTTTAAGGCTAGATGTGACATTTTAAACTTAAACTATAGGCCATGGGTAGATGACTCGGAATCCATTTTGTGCAAATTGTGTGAAATGAACGAAGAAGAAACTGGGTTCCATTTCATAGCTCGGTGCAGCGCTCTTAATCAAGTTAGAGAGGATAGTTTCGGTAAGGTGCGGCTAAGCTATTCTGAGTACATAGAACACCTTAATAAACAAAATCTTTGGTCCAAGCTAGTTAGTTTTCTAAAAAGTGCATGGTCAGTGAGGTTTAACTTAATAAATAGGTTTCCTTGATTTTTACAAAGATATTTCTTGTACAATTTTTTTAGTCCCAAATATATTTATAGTCTTATTCAAATTAAATAACAGTACGCAAGTCGTAATATAGATTTGTTATTTTATACTTCTAAAGATTTAATCTATTTTATTTTAAAAGTTTTTAGTTTATAAGTAATCTAGTATTTCCTCTAAACGGAATTTTATAAATTTTTTATCAGTTGTTGTTTTGTTATTAATTTGTTATGCATGTATTTAATTGTTATGTTTCTGAATATTTATTACAATATGTATGTGTGTGTTACACTAAAAAATATTGTTGAAAATTAAATACCAGTACGCAAGGTATAATAATATAGGTTTGTTATGTTATACTTTTACAGATTTAATCAACTTAATCACCCTTTAGGCATCTAATCTCGGAAATCTTTTTTCGAACTCAAAAAAACATCAAGGCTATTATAGCCTTAGTTCATTTTTGGGCTCGAAAAAAAATTTTGTCCCACCGGATCCAAGGAAACCGAGGTCCGCAGCAGTCCGGACCAAAGGAACTTTTCCATTGGCCCTGACCGACCTGATAAAATGAAGAGAATTTTTATTTTCTCCAACCACCCTGAAAAAAGTTACAGGGGCTTTATGGAGGCTCCGAAATCCCGGTTTTCTAATTTTAGTGGCCCCCTGTTTGGCGCCTCTAATTTTTTTGGTACCTCTAAAAGACCTACCCATCAAATTTCACCTATCAACCCGAGGAAAAGTTTTACCCGATCTTGGGGGGTGTGCATCCCCCTTACGGGAGATTCGTTGTCAAAGAAAAAAGAAACAAAGAATTTCCAGTAGTACACTATGCGGCAGACTTGCACTGTAAGTTTTGTTTGAAAATTCTAAAGTTTAAGACTATAGATCCCCTTCACTTGAATTCATTATGAACCTTCATAAGGGTTATTATGACCCTTACTTCCCGAGGAAATAATAAGTGTAAAAAAATTCTCCGTTCACGGTTTTCACGTTGCGATTTTTTTAAGGGGCGGAAAAATCACGAAATTTGTTTACCCGCGCACCTCGGAAACGAAGGTCCCCAGCGTCCGGACCAAAGGAACTTTTTCGTAGGGCTTATCTGACAGAATAAAAAAAAGGAAATTTCTATTTTCTCCGACCATCGGAAAAAAGTTACGGGGGTTTTACGGAGGCTTCGAAAACCGGGTTTTCGAATTTTAGTGGTGCCCCTGTCTGGGCTTTGGGGTCGAAATTCCTACACCGTGCCCTTTTCGGCTACCTTATAACTTAATGGTACGTGGTAATTTTTGTACCCACTCGGGCGGGCGCCAGGACCTCTAGTGTTGTAGACCACTGCCGTGCTGGGGCTGCGCCTCGCACCGATCTCGCTACGAGTTTCGTCCATAAGTTTTACGCCCTCTAAAAGACCCCGTCGTTAAATTTCACTTAAGACCAATTGGTCATGGACATTGACCCCTTGTTTATTTCTCCCCGTCTTTAGTTTTTAGCTGAATTAGTATATATAAAAAATGCATTGAATATGTATTGAAAAAATATATAATCATGAGTTGATAGATAATGTGTATAGTAGTAGTGCAGCGGCTAGTAGTAAGGGAATCACCCCGCATTCTTACTATTCCTCTAACCACACAGCTCCTTTTCAATTATTATAAAATGTATCTCTTTGCTACAAAAGAACTACTGCATGTATCAAATTGAAATTTTGCATGCCCCTTTCAATTATGCTACGAAGTGGATTGTGTATATGAAGTTTTATTAATGTCGTTACGTTAGAAAGTAAGATATAGGTAAAAAGGTTGTTTTCTCTATTATAAACGTTTAGGTCCGCTTCAATAGTTTTAGCGATCTTTATTAATTCATAGGTGTTGCTGTTGGATTTACTAAAAAATTTTATTTAAAAAAAAAATGTTCGTCTCATCCAATAGATGATGATAGAATCTTTTCCCGTCCTCAAATTCAAATTTAATTTTTTAACCTCTCGTTAACGCGAGCGTTGCGCACGAACTCTTGGATCATCAGGATGTCCAACAAACTTTGCCTGAGTATTAGTAAAAGGAACATGCATACCAAAAATCAACTAAATCGGTCAACTTTTACTCAAGTTATCGTCGGACACGCAAACGTTACACACAGACAGACAGACAAGATGCATATTTCTTTGAATGTAAGAAGCTCGCTTCAATAATGTGATAGGAAACGCAAGGAAATAGTGTGCCACACTAATAGGCAGACTATATTTTTTTATTTATCCGGCAAAAGGATGCAAGGCCGCCGCTGGGTGGTACACACAGATTTTTTTCACTTTCTTATCTTCCATATTTTTATTTTAGAATTAACTAAGGTAAACATGGTTTCTTCTTGTCTATGTATAAACTTTATGATGCGTTCATACAATAGATACCCTGAAGGCAAAATCACCGGTTAAAATTTTCTTTTTAACAATTTTATATTTTTATTTTTGTAAAAACTTAAATTTTATTTTCCTCACGTCCTTTTTTTTTCTCATTCCTTTTTTATGATGGAAAAGTTGAAGGTTTTTTTGCTTGCTTTCTTTTTCATTTATATATTGGATTGGCTATTTTATTATTCTTTCCCCCTATTTACCAAACTAGTAAATTTTATATTTTTTCATATTCCGCTATTTTTCAGGTCCGTGATTTTATTACTTTTTTCTCTTTTTAGAGTGATTGGAAATATAAAATAGGTAATAAATTAAATCAGCTGAATATTGTAATGTTTTGGGTGTTCAATTGAGCTTAAAAGAGTTTGATTTTAACTTGTCCCTCTATCAAAACTTTAATCCTTTGTTTGCAACCAAATTGAACTTTTTAGAAAATAAAGTAGCTTAAAAACAGAAAGATCAATGCTTTAAATTTGATTTAACTTTGTGATTTCTTTGATTAAACTAAAATAGTCTCTAATTATTTTCTCTCAATTAAGATATTTTTAAATTGTCTGCCAATTAGAGTGGCACACAGTTGCCTCGTAGCCAATTATTGGAGGAATGGTCTCTTAAAGACAAGACCCCACATTCAGACCTGCTTCAATCCTCAGTTGGACTTAATTTATTTGTATTTAATATTAAATGTATGTATACATTGAAATTAATTGTGGATCCATCTACAAACCAAAGAAATTTCATCACAGTTGGATGAGCAATTTTATAGATACAGCTGTTAATAATAATAATAAATAAAAACGTATGGTGTCGCGGGACACCCGGTAGGAACGAAGTTCTTTACACTTTTCATTAAATAAAATTACACTGCTAAGTTCTTATAAATTGCTAACTACTTATACATGGTGGGGTTAAAAAAGAGACAAAATTAAAAGTAACTGACTGTTTGTACCTAGCGGAGTTAAGGCAAAATTAAAATAAAAGCATTATTTGCATCATAAAAGTAAGCGTCTTACAATAAATATGTATTAAATATAAGAAAAAAGTTAATTATGATGAGTTTATAGTTAAAGAGTATGTTGGTAGTTGGGTTGAAATAGGACTGTTTTCTACCTACACTGCCTAATAATTTAAAATATAAAATATATCTTTTCCCTACTCAAAAACGTCGCTTGTATAAAGTAGAAATTTTACATGTCTGTTTTAATTGTACTTTAGACGATGTGTAAGAAGATTTATTATAATCGTTGCAGGACATTCTGGAGTTAATGTTATGGGCCCAGAAGGTTGGCAAACTGTGCCCTAATATCCAAATTTCTAATAATCTCAAGTACTGTTTTACATATAGTGGTTCGAAAAAATGTTGGTGGATAGACTGACTGACAGGCACGAAAGAAAAAATGATTCTTGACGTCTGAAATAAATTTCTATCCAGAATGTTTTTATTCGAAGATATAACAAAAATGTTCTTTAGAATAATCAGAAGCTCGAAAGAAATAATAAGTATTATTTACAAAAGTACTTTCTATGTGTTTTTTTTATAACTATTGTTCCTCGCTTAATTTTAGAAAAAGTAAAGTTTTTTTGTATTATTTTTTTACTGTTAGAATAGATACAGTGCTTTTCGTTTGTACTTTGTCTGTGTTACAATACTTGAGGGTATTTTGTTTGTTTTAAAAAAAAGTAATTCAAGAGAAAGCTTGTTATTTTACATTATCCATCCTCCTACGAACAAAATACATCTACAAAAAAACATAGATAAATAGTAAGAGATGTTAAAGGTAGACTGTGTTAGGGTAAGACTAATGGCTTAGGTTTAAAAAACTGTCTGGCAGCAATGTTTAATGTTTACTTTCAGCAATATTTATAGCTCTCTGTGCCAGACTCAATATCATGTTGACTTCAAACCATGCTATAAGCACAAACACACTCAAATCCTCCCTAAACTCACTATTATAGACACACAATACATTTATATATACATGTGTGTGAGAGTGTGGGGTGGGGGGAGGTTATATTGTTTGTGTGCATGTATTTGCCCTTTACCCTCATGTTAAATACACATATATTATGGTCGTGGTGTAAAGAAAGATTTATTTTCCTATTATAATCCCTTAGAAGGAAAAACAAGAAGTTTTCTGAAGTTTTTCGATAAGAAATTCCAAGACTTAGCTTAAGTAAAAAGATTAAAAGTAAATAAAATATATGTATACTATAAATATATTTATATATTGGTAGTACAATGGTTATATGGTAGATAAAATGTATATAAAATATCCATTAACAGAAATATTATATAAAGATATGTTTTACGGCTGTGGCTATAATAAGAAAATAAGTTAGTGGAAAGCAAATGTGAGATTTAGGAACGCGCTAAGTACATAAAGTGATAGAATACCAAAGAGAAGACCGTAAAAACAATAAAAGAAATAAAAGTTATAATTTGACTGTAAATAAGTAGGATATACATTTACATCACTTAGTATATTCAGTAATAAGGTATTAATAAAGAGAAAAGAGAGCGAAAACAACGTATGACATTTATCGATATAGATTACAATGTGATGTTTAATTAGTAACATCATTTATAACTTTAAATATTTAAAGTAATAATTCAGAGAAGAACTTGAAAAACAAGAAAAACAGCAATTATATTACAATATTTTCCTTAACGATGGCTATTTTTACATTTTTCCCTCGCTATTCTCAAATTGAATAAAAAGTCGATTTAGAGAATTTGGGGTGCTTTGTTTCACAGTTTCTCAAAGTATCAGACCTAAATAAAAATCATTGCTACTACTTTTTGTTTAATAATTTATGAAAAAAGAACAATATTTGCTTACTTATGTGTATCCGATAGTTTTTTTTAAGTCAATATCACGCACACACATAGCACCTTCATGCAGCCGGAGAATAGTTTAAAAACAGTTCTGAACGTAACATTCCTGAAAATTCTTCAAATATTGGAGCGAAAATTCGGATCAACAGCTGTCAAAAGAAAGCCCATTGTCCCCACTAGAAAACTAGTACCACACTGAGCGACGTTCGTCACAGTGTCACGCTATTGCGACGTATTTGTGAGTGACAGTTCTTATAGTTAGCTATACATTTCGGTAATGGGAGTCACGTAAAAAGTCGCCATCACGCGGGACCGCGACGGACGTCGCCAAGTTTGGAACAAGCTGAAGAGTTCATCATAATAAGAGAGCCGGCATGGCCGTATGGGACTTGCGACGTCTGCTCGGCTATAAATAAATCACGAGGTTGTGGGTTCTATCCCTCGCCTTGATGGTCTAACTTATATAGCTCACTAATGATCACACCATACTCGCTTCGGCAGTAAAATATATAGAGGTACGTTATGTGAAGTATCTGCAACTATCTAACACGGGGCTATTAAATTAGGCCCAAAAGATGGCCTAATTGCTTGATTCGAACAAGTGGTTCGTCCTATCTCTATTGTACTAGGACCTTACCACCAATTCTACTTTATCATAATGAGACAGGATATACGTAACGTAGGTCAAGTAAAAAATAAAGTTCCCACATTTTTTTTCCAGGTGTAAGAAGGCATTTTTACTGGTCTTATATTACTTTGCTTTGTAAGTTTCATCGCACACCTATTACCCCAATTTTGAACCACTTCCCGTCATTTAATCTTATCCAAATTTTTCACATAGATACAACTAAGATAAAGAAACAGAAATAAAAAAAAATAAATAAATAAAAAAATAAGACCAGTTTTGAAAAATGGAATTTTTATATTAATTATTTATTGCAATAAATAAGTATACCATCTGAAAGCTTGTACTTTAAACTATTTTACTACATGTCACCAGATTTTTCTACGCATTTTTCCTGACGAGTTATCCCCTTCTGAAAACCTGCTTCGAAGAACTCCGTCGCCAGGCCACCAATGAACTTGGTGACCGCTTACCGAACAATTCTTGGACTCCATTATTACGGGAGATGAAACGTGGTGTCACTACGTCACTCCAGAAACAAAAGAACAGTCAAAACAATAGCGCCATCCCGGATCGCCTACGCCGAAGAAGTTTAAGCAGACGCTATCCGCAGGAAAAGTGATGGCTTCGGTGTTTGACCGAAAAGGCGTCTTGCCGATTTATGCCTAAAGGGAATTAATTTAGACAGGTACTGCGAGACGTTGATGAAACTCAAAAAAAGCTATCCGAAATCGCCGGAGAGGAAGACTGACCAGGGGCGTTAGGCTGAACCACGACAACGCGCGCCCGCATGTCTCTCGACAGACCACTGCCCTACTGGACAAATTCGGCTGGAAATTGCTTGATCTACACCCCTGATCTTGCTCCCAGCGACTTCCACTTGTTTCCGACTTTGAGAAAACACTTGTGTAGACAACGCTTCAGTACAGATGAAGAGGTGAAGGAAGCGGTCACCAAGTTCATCGGTGGCCTGGCGGCGGAGTTCTTCAAAGCAGGTTTTCAGAAGTGGATAACTCGTCAGGAAAAATCTGGTGACTATGTAGAAAAATAGTTTAAAAAAGCTTTTAGATGCTATACTTATTTATTGCAATAAAAAATGCCTTACACCTGAAAAAAATGTGGGAACCTTACTTTTTACTTGCCCTTCGTAGAAACCTATCAATCTTTGACTGTAATTATATAATTCGTGCTAAATAGTAGACATTGTTTAGTAGGTAACTGTTGTAAAGATGTAGGGCCTTAAAATATATTTAACAATGTTTTAAAAATAATTCATATTGTGTTAAGAAATTTCACTGAAACCAGTCTGAATTTGATTTTATGTTTTTTTATACTACAATGACATTTATCGTATCTAATATTCCAATTTTAGTTTGAATGTGAAATTTAGCTTTTAACCATGAATTGATTCATATTAGAAAAAGTTATAAATTGTTTAAACTCGGTCATTAATTGTGAGATAAAGGCTTTTCTATTCATTAAAAACGAATGTATTGCTTCGACCTGAAA
Organism: Gerris buenoi; assembly: GCA_001010745.2. Taxonomy (NCBI): domain Eukaryota; kingdom Metazoa; phylum Arthropoda; class Insecta; order Hemiptera; family Gerridae; genus Gerris; species Gerris buenoi. Next base: position 723,560 of record KZ651226.1, read on the forward strand.
TTACACAAAACTTGTAATGTTTTATCTAGAATTTGAGGTTTACAAAATACAATTTTCTAGTATTACCGTTAGAGATGTTTCAAAAAGGGTATAATGTAAGTATGGGGTATAAGTAAGGTATGGTAGGTATACGGAAGATCTGGCTGAGGTTACAACTTGCAAATATAAATATATATGGAGGCAACCAAAAGCTTTCCCTTTACCCAGGAAGCCTTAAGGAACCAACGCAATAAGAATATGTTTCTACCAACAATATGTACATGGTAGCATAAGAAATATATACAGGGGTCACAGGAGGGGGTGAAAGGAAAAAAGACGAACCCCTGAAACATTTGGGACAAACCAAGTAAGAAAAACTCTTACATTATGTAGTGACCCCTCTCAAGAACATATTCACCATGCTTAAAACCCTCAAGGAGTTTAGGATAAGGAGGTGAAGGAAAAAGAAAAATGATATGAAATCCTGACAAATTCTAGAGGAACGAGGTAGTGTGGAGGACACGTGGAAAAGACACGTGAGTAGGATGAAGACTGAGGGTGCTATCCATCAAGAAGGATGACCCTGTACCTCACTTCACTGCTCTACATGAAGAGGATCCTTTGTTAAATAATCATCTTGATAAAATATGAGCATAAAGAAACAACTGGACTCTAACAGTAAGTATAATATATTACATGGAGTAACCATGGTTACATACGTCCCTTGGATCAGTCTTACTAGAAACGACATCGCACCCAAAACAACACATACCTTACCAAAATGCTGTCATTTAATAATGTAAAAAAATTCTCTATTCAGAACCTTATTTGCAGTTAAACATAATTTTCTTCAATTTACGTATTATAATGCCAAATAATTCTCCGTTTATCTGGTTAACCTTACGAGATTAAACCAAACCCCATTCTCTAAATAAATAATGGATTTTTAAAGTTAATAGATTCGGTTCAAACATGTCGAAAGTGATGCTTAATATATTCTGCACTTGAATTATTGATAAATATGCATTTGAGCACCCTCAATATTCTAATTTCTGATTGATTTCGGGATTTTACTTTCTCATATAAGGAGAAAGTATTGTGATGGCGCGAAAATTCGATTTTGAGATTTTGATATATTTACACGTTTTGAGTCCAAAAAAGTGGTTTTTAAAAATGTCAGTGTGCAGACAAAGTTAAACTTATTTCGACGTAATTTGGCATACATGTTCAAAAAAATCATACCCCGATCCGAGGCGAATTCGAGAAATGAATTTTAGCTCCAAATTTGGGGTTACTATCCCCAAAATTGGGGTCACTATCCCCTTAAAAATTCTTCTTTAATTTTGATTAAAAATTCTAAAATGTAATCCATTTAAATACGAATTTAAGGAAATAAGCCTAGTAGTTATCAAATCTAAAATTGGATCCCCGGTAGTTTATTACTGCTATATTATTAGCATCCTACCAAATCAATAACAATTCATTTTAAAGATCGCAATATTGCAATTGTTTTGATAAATTCTGACAGTAAAATATAAAGATAAAACTCTATATAGTATATAACTAATTTATAACCGTAATCATATTATAAACAGTTAGATTAAATAAGTTTTAAAAAATCGGAAAAAATTATAGTAATAAAAAAAAAAATTAAGTCATTGGGAAATTTGACGGTGTTTGAACTTTACCATTTGCTGTGATCATGCCTTACATATTCCTCAACACTGTTGCAGATATAACTAATTTTAACGTAAGATTTAAATTTACCATTATAGAGTGAATTAATTTTATTTTGACATTTTGACAGATACGTGCATAATCATTATCAAGCCCCTAATACAGGGTGATAGTTCATGCGATAGTTGCTGTCATTGCATAAACCACTATACGTTTATATAGCATGATAGAAAGTGTCAAACTGTCCTGATAGCACTATCCCTCTGTCATGTTTAGAATGTTTGTTGTTAAATTGATAAGAATACTCTTACAGCAGTTACAAGAACTATCGTAGCTATTATTACGTGTAAACAGGTATAGAAGGCACTAGTTCGATTTTCGATAGCGTACTCATATTGTATAATATCATATTTTGTTGTTTTTAATCCTGAAAACGTTTATAACATGTATCTTTCTATTTCTTTGGCTTATTCTTCGTTTTACTATGATTTCCATAATGTCAGCAGCTACCGCAACCCAATGATAGCAGTAATATCTAGGTGAATGACGTGATAGTAATATTGCTAAACGAGGCTTAAAACATTGATATATTTACACTTTACAACTATACTATACTTGTATTAGAAACTGGTCAGAATATGGATGCGTTTTACGGAGTTGCAATGTCTTGTAGATTTCGGATTTCGGAGGATGGATCATGACTACTATCATAACTGGGATAGAATATTTTATTTTGTTAACACAACAGCATAGCTTGGTGGAGAACATGATTTTATGGGTAAACTAATCAGCTCATGTCGAGGTAAATACAAGATGATAATGACATGTCCATTGATTACAATGTAATTTTCCATTACCAACATTTAAAAAATTGGGAATTGAGATTGCACCTAATCATAATACTTACTACTAACAATTTAATCCACTAAACAGGGAGTAGATTGTAGTATTCATATTAAATGTAACATCAGTATCTCGCATTTTACTTTTTACCATTTGAAAATATGTATTTAGTTGACGAAGGAACAGGACACGGAGAGCATAGCTTGGCTAAAGATTCAAACGATCTAAAATTGTATCAAAGAAAAAAATTGTATTATAGCTCGATTTCCTTCAGTACAGATGAACAAAGAATCAAAAAGTATTTTTGTCTAATAGTCCACAAATTTTACATATAGCCCAGGAGGTACCGTAATAAAAGTGTGACAATATGAAGCTAGAGTTTTGTGTATAAGTAAATCTTTTTAGCCTCCTGGACTAACACTGTTTTCAGATATTGTTTGTTTTTCAGCTAGGACTGAATTTGTTATTCCTATAGATTCCATCCAGCCTATCTTAAATTATTAACTAACCTACTTGTGATAAATCTTTTTCTAGTACTTATAACAGTGTAACACATTATAACCATTCGGAAATTTGAACCATCAGCTGCTACATCGATATACCTACTTTGATGCTAAACTCTCGGCTTAACTGATCTCTGAATCTTCACTTGGCATGTACTTTTACTCAATATCAAATTCATAAAAATTTATGTTAAACTATTTTTTCTTTTTTAGATTCCAACACCAATTATTGTATCAGGAGATTACTTAACCGGACAAAATAACATAAAAACGAAATGCGACAAAATTATTTCACACGATATTGGGTAAGTATCTGAGGTCACTTATATAGAAATGGAAAAAAAATTGGCAAACCTGCTAATAAATCGTACCTGCGAGTCCAGTATCTAGCGGAAATCATCGGGTGTAAAAGTATGCAAGTTACTTTCATGCAAAAGTAGTTTCCTTATAAAAACGTTTTAGGACTTCCTTAGAACAACATGCATTCCCGCACGAAATTGGTCCCATCACTTGGTGTAAAAGGTTAAACTATAAAAACCATAGATTGTTTTTAACATCACAATAAAAATTTAAATTAATTAGGCATTATAAGTACTTTCTTACTTAAACTTTTGCTGTGACAAATTCCATAAAATAGAGAATAATAAGATATCTGCTCTGGATTTCGCTCATTGCTAGCCTCAAGAATTTTACTCGATTACAAAAAGCTGTCATCTTGTTTTTTATACATCTTGATTGTAACAGTATTTATATTGCCCTAAACCATAAAATTATAAAAATTAAGTTTATTCACCTAATATTGTATGATGATTATCGCGATGATAGATTTTTTAGATGTGAGAAAAGAAAAACGATTTTAAAAATGTACGTATCATCAGAGCAACGTTTTTTAAATAGGTTTTTTCACGATCACGATAAATAAATATAATCATACAAAAATATAAATTAAATTTTTTTAAATAAGTGCTAGTTTTGATTAAACATTTTATGATCGATTTGATTGTTGTATTTATTATTATATCAAATTATTTCTCGTTTTTTTTTATCAATTTCATTTTGCAGATGTTCAGCCTATTTGCTGAGTGTATCGTTAGTCGAACTGCTCGATGTTCTCGAAAGAGAAGGTTTCAAGACGGTTAAAGTAAATCGAAGCGGGAACCACAACGTTTGGATACTTCATAAGGATAGAAACTCAGATAGATTAGTACAAATAAAGAATATCAAAAATCACGTGAGGCAATTTTTAGTTAATATATTATAATATCATACTTAGAAAGAAAAGTAAAATTAAGTAAGTTCATTTATATATCTATTTAGATAAGTTATTATATCTATTTGAAGACCAACAAATAAAAACAAATATTTATTTTTATTGGAATACATGTGGATGCCTTGGATTAACAATAACGAATCCTTAGATTAAAAATAACCAATAGCGAACCGTCGCCGTTGGGGCACTACTCGATTATAGTATAAATTATACAATTATAGAATGTTGCGCTTCGTATGAAATATTGATGATTTAATGTTCGTCAACTACATTTTAGTTGATAATCTTTATTTTAGAGGTCGTGTAGAACTTTTCTTTTAGAGTTCTAAACAAAAAAGTCAAAATCTTTGAGATAGACATATGGGCCAGTCAGAGATATAGGCTCCGTGCGTAGCTTGTAAAATGACTACTAGCGCTCGCCACGGCAAATACGGGAAACGGTGAGGGTACTGGAGGGTAGGCAGGCATCAAATCTAGCACCATAATAGCCTACGTTTGCGTTGTTCTACACTTGCTTTTCCTTTAATCAAATGTTAGTTTAATCATATTTGTGAATCGTTATGGTTCAAGTGTTATTTTAAGATGTGGCTTTAAGTCTATTTGTATGTAAATTTCGTCCGAATGTGGATAAAAACGAAAAAAGTGTTAACGTTAACGTTAACGCACACACAATACTTTGATGGTTTTTGACAAATGGGCATAATAATTCATTTAGTTTCCACGAGTGTGATATATTTTTGTAATCTACTTTTCAATACGTTTCATTTGGTACCCCACTCAACATTTAAAAAAAAGGCGGCTAATTCTCTCATGACAGTGACAGAAATTAGCCGCCATTTTAGATTTCCAGTTAATCAGATAAAATATTTCAATTCATATTTTTTCTTTGGCCCATCAGGTATATATTTTTATTAACAGCAGAAATATAGTTTTGTTTTTTGGGGAGGGGGGATGCAAAAAGATTTTTGACAAAATGAAATGAAAATCAAAAATATATTTTAAAAATATGTACTTTTTCACTTTGCGTGAATTATCTGCCATTTTGAATTTGAACAGCTGATTATTTTGAGTTGGCTATATTTTTTCTGTGCGCGTCTAAAATCTTTAATANGGATAATTCTTCAAAATCCGGTAAAATTATCAAGAAAGCGAATCCTGCTGTTGATTATTTAACTCTTGAAAATAAGCGAGATATTTTCAAAGAGAAAATGCAAATGAACTCAAGCAGACAACAATGTGATTTTAAAAGTCGGTTACATCAGCGTGCTGAAAGTTTGCCAATTAATAAAAAACAACAGTTTGCTTCCTCTGCTCGACAAATAAGTGGTCTAGGGCGGTTTAAAGAACCTTTTAGAAATTCAAAGGACATTAGGGAATTAAAAGCACCAAATATATTTAATGGGAGTTTAATACATAATTTTGTTAACAAGGAGAGAGTTGCATCCGTTTCAAAAGTTCAACCTAATCGCAATCTGAGATTTGGAAATTTAAGACTGGGAAATTACAAGATGAAAAGTTATGTATATGGCTCAAACCAAATATGATTACTTGATGAGTGATACAGTTTATTAAAGAAAAAATAAAGAATATAAATCGGCTTCGAGCTTAATTATATATTATTTATATAAATTGTACAATAAATTAAAAAATGGTGACACATGGCTGATTTTGTTGAGTTTAAAAAGCTGCGACTGCAAATTAAGTTTTCCTTTTTGGCCCTTGCTCTAAAACGACTGCTACTGCAATTGGGAGACATCTTTATTTAAAATGACGTTCCGAGGCTGAGAAAAAAGAAGGAAATTGTGTTACGGGATCAATATATTATGCCCGGCAAAATGAATTTTTTTTTATTTTATCATATTTTTTTTAAATTTTAAAGATATTATAACATATAAAAATTCTTTAAAAACTTCCAACAATGGACAAAAAATAAATAGTGGACTGGACCGCAAGTAGTACATTTTTGGTGGCGGTAGCACATTAAAAAACTATCCCATGGAAATTGCCAAAAAAAATGTCTGAAACATGGCTTCAATCTTTTTCCTGTTTTGAAGTTTCTAGGCCGAGAGCTAAGAAAAAAATTAAATTGGGTTTCCTACGATGCATACGTCTTTTGCAGAGCTTAAAAAAATGTCTCTGATAATATTTAAAACTGTTATGCTAAAAAATTAAGCAACGCTGTTTCTGAGACAAAAAATTACATACCAATGCAGGGTAACAGAATTAGTTTAACTCTTTTCTTAGCGATTATTGGGCCTCGAGAGCAGTCGACTGTGGAGTTTGTAGCAAAACATTTTTTGTTAGATCCGATGTCCTTAATCTAAATTTATTGGTTAAAAAGAAGGGTTCATGGGGGAAAAAAGAAGGGTTTATGGGGGCAAAAAGAAGGGGGAAAACACAAAAATAGAGGCGAGTTTGTATGTTTTGTCAGATAAGCCAGTACCTTCAGTACTTACAAAACAGCCGCTAGGTAGGCGCTAGTGTCACCCACGCACGGAGCCTATACTCGGTGATCTCTCCTCTAGATATATTTCATTTTCTTTTGTGGAAAATTGAGACAAAGCCTATCCCTTTGCTTATGTACGGATGGAATTTCGCCGTAAAACATATTGTTTGGTTGTTCGTGTTTTTTTTTTTGTTTTTTTTTTTATTGACCTCTCTCTCTCCCTCTCTCTTTCTCTGTTGTTAATATTCATTTTTATTTTCATTTCAGACCATTCAGATAAGCAAAGAAAACTTAATGATTGAAGAAAACAGTTCGCATTCTTCATTTGGAAAATTCGATGAATACAACTTGAGCCAATACTACAAGCCGTGTATGAAATCCGAAAAATCTCAGACCCCAGCACGTCTGAGTTTGATAGGAGGTGGGGATTTCACGGACGTCTTCAGCGTTTACAGCCAGTGTGATGATGAACAATCTAGATTCATGAACGAGGTGGTAATTCCACATGATCATAAAAATATCACCCACGAAAAACCTGTAAAATTGCAAAAAGATTTTCAAACTCAGATGAATTTAAACGATATTGTTAACTCAGTTGATATCGGTTGCCAATTTAATACAAGCAATACTGTATTGAAAACAGATAAATATTATGATTTGAATAAAATCGATAAAACCATTCACGATAATATTGATAAAAAGCAAAATTCAAATTTTACAATTTCAGATAGAAATTATCCAGAAACAGCTGTATCAAAAGATAACTGTGAAATAATTGTAGAAAGAAATGGTGATATATTTTTGAATGTTAAATCAGAAACAACTCTAACCACAGTCAACAATAAAATTGGTTCAAATACGATTATCGATAAAGCGGACAGTTTTTTAAAAATTGGTTTAAACGGCCTATTAGGGACTTCCAAAGAAAACATTTCTGATGAAACTCACGAAGTACTGGTTAAACTTAAAAAACGGTTTAAAACCGAGCATGAATATTTTTCAAATGTTCGTATAAAAAAATCTAAGAAGAAGGAGAAATGTCTAAAAAAGCCAATTGATAACAGTAAAAAATCAAATTCCAATAATGGAACGCTGATAGATAATTTCGAAGATGTTGTTGAAGAATGTGAAAGGAATACAAACGATATAAACAATGATATCAATGATAATTTAAGTTTCAAAGATACTATAAATTACAGTAATAAAATTGATATCTTGGATAAAATATCAAATTTGACTCTAGTGCAACCCTCTGAATCTTTACATTTTTACGATGCGCTCGATACAAGTTCAGTCATATCTACACAAGATAGTTTTAAAAGTATTATAAATGAAGATAATCGTTTAAATGGTATCAAAAGAATCGCTGCTAAGGTAAAGACGAACAATATCGATAGTAATAAACTATTTCGTAATACCGTAAGTATATTTGATATTAATAGGCTGAACAAAGTTAAAAGTGTTGATAGTTCAAAACGATTTCATGTTACTTACAATTATAGTAATAAGGAAAGTTTGAAGAAAGCTACATGTACAGATAAAATCAGCTGTAACAAACATTTTGTTGAGAAAGTAAACAAATTAGAGAAAATCGGTCATTTAAAAAATAGTCTTGAAAGTGTTGCATTGGATGACCTTAAAACAATAAATTGCTCAAAAATGTACTTACATTTGGATAATTCTTCAAAATCCGGTAAAATTATCAAGAAAGCGAATCCTGCTGTTGATTATTTAACTCTTGAAAATAAGCGAGATATTTTCAAAGAGAAAATGCAAATGAACTCAAGCAGACAACAATGTGATTTTAAAAGTCGGTTACATCAGCGTGCTGAAAGTTTGCCAATTAATAAAAAACAACAGTTTGCTTCCTCTGCTCGACAAATAAGTGGTCTAGGGCGGTTTAAAGAACCTTTTAGAAATTCAAAGGACATTAGGGAATTAAAAGCACCAAATATATTTAATGGGAGTTTAATACATAATTTTGTTAACAAGGAGAGAGTTGCATCCGTTTCAAAAGTTCAACCTAATCGCAATCTGAGATTTGGAAATTTAAGACTTGGAAATTACAAGATGAAAAGTTATGTATATGGCTCAAACCAAATATGATTACTTGATGAGTGATACAGTTTATTAAAGAAAAAATAAAGAATATAAATCGGCTTCGAGCTTAATTATATATTATTTATATAAATTGTACAATAAATTAAAAAATGGTGACACATGGCTGATTTTGTTGAGTTTAAAAAGCTGCGACTGCAAATTAAGTTTTCCTTTTTGGCCCTTGCTCTAAAACGACTGCTACTGCAATTGGGAGACATCTTTATTTAAAATGACGTTCCGAGGCTGAGAAAAAAGAAGGAAATTGTGTTACGGGATCAATATATTATGCCCGGCAAAATGAATTTTTTTTTATTTTATCATATTTTTTTTAAATTTTAAAGATATTATAACATATAAAAATTCTTTAAAAACTTCCAACAATGGACAAAAAATAAATAGTGGACTGGACCGCAAGTAGTACATTTTTGGTGGCGGTAGCACATTAAAAAACTATCCCATGGAAATTGCCAAAAAAAATGTCTGAAACATGGCTTCAATCTTTTTCCTGTTTTGAAGTTTCTAGGCCGAGAGCTAAGAAAAAAATTAAATTGGGTTTCCTACGATGCATACGTCTTTTGCAGAGCTTAAAAAAATGTCTCTGATAATATTTAAAACTGTTATGCTAAAAAATTAAGCAACGCTGTTTCTGAGACAAAAAATTACATACCAATGCAGGGTAACAGAATTAGTTTAACTCTTTTCTTAGCGATTATTGGGCCTCGAGAGCAGTCGACTGTGGAGTTTGTAGCAAAACATTTTTTGTTAGATCCGATGTCCTTAATCTTTAAGTATTCTCTCTTTATAATTTTTTTTTTCTCAAAAATATAGCATTGCTGTGACTTTTATAGCGTCAACAATTGGCTTGATCGTGGGTAACTTATTTTTCGGATTCTTGCAAATAAATTATTGGCATTACAAACATTCTTTCTATCGTATAATTTGTCTCAATATATATTGGTACATTTAAATCATAGTTGCATTGAATATTAGATGCAGCTCTGCAAGTAATACATTCTTGATAAAGGATATTAATAAAACAACATGCGAAGTTGAATCATAGCCAATAAGCCAGTTGTGAGGATCAGGTGACTAAAGAGAGGCACCTGATAGTTTATAACTCATTTTATGTTTCATTTAAGAAAAAAACTAATCTATGCTATAAAAAAACATAATTCAGTCATATTAATACAAGATAGTTTTAAGAGTAGATGTTATAAGTGAAAAATCTATATGGTTTGGTCAATGAGATTTTATTGGTGGTATGTCCTGGACATCTTAAGGTGCTATAACATTGGTCAAATATCAGCATTCAGCTTAGTCTCACTCCTATTGGGGGCAAGAATTTTAAATGCAATAAGAATTTCCACAAAAATAACTTAATGCGATTCATTTTTGTTCTATTAAAATGCTAACTATGGATGGTATTGTTGTATACTACAAAGAAAAACATCCTATCTATACTTACATTCCTTACTTCTTTCAAGTCAAGCGCTTTTGGTTGACGACCTTCAAAAACAAGTTCTGATTTCAAAGAATTATTTAAATTCTAAAGGTTTGGTTTCTTATTCTTAAAACTTGGAACAAACTTTATACATGCAATGATTTAAGAACAACATTATTTAGTTGTTTATATATAACATAATAATGAAGAATTATTTAACATACTTTTATGTGTAGCTAGTGATTGAAAAAAAAAAGAAAATTTGTGCAAGGTGACAAAATATTTTGGTTTAGTTGACCCAAAGGATATAAATAAAGGCATTAAAAAAAATTAAATTCCTATGTTATGTGGTCTGTGGTTGTAATGTTCATATTCTTTCAGTTCAGCTAAGACTATTAACTCAAACTGTTAGACTATTAGACTGTAACACTGTTAACTCTGACTGTTAGACTATTAGACTGTAAGACAGTTAACTCTGTTAGACTATATAGCTGTTACTGTTAGACTGTAAAATGTTACTGTTAGACTTTTAACTCTGACTGTAAGACTGTTAAATCTGACTGTAAAACTGTGACTGTTAACTCAGACTGTTAGACTGTAAGATTGTTAACTCTGTTAGACTGTTAACTCTGACTGTAAGGCTGTTAAGACACGAAGATTAGAATATCTTCTTAATTGAATTAAATTATAATTCTAGTATGACAATATTACCCACATGTGTTATATATATATTTGTAATCTGCTCTTCAATACCTTTCATTTGATACCCCACTCAAAATTAAAATAAAAATACGTGTGGTGTCGTGGGACACCCGGTAGGAACGAAGTTCCTTACGCTTTTCATTAAATATAAATTATGAAATCACAGTAATAACTACTTATACATGGTGGAGTGAGAAAAGAGACTGTAAAACTGTGCCAGTTAACTCAGACTGTTAGACTGTAAGACTGTTAACTCTGTTAGACTATATAGCTGTTACTGTAAGACTGTAAACTGTTACTGTTAGACTTTTAACTCTGACTGTAAGACTGTTAAATCTGACTGTAAAACTGTGACTGTTAAGTCAGACTGTTAGACTGTAAGATTGTTAACTCTGTTAGACTCTTAACTCTGACTGTAAGGCTGTTAAGACACGAAGATTAGAATATCTTCTTAATTGAATTAAATTATAATTCTAGTATGACAATGGAAGAATTATTTAACATACTTATGTGTAGCTAAAGTAATTTAAAAAAAAAACGTTGTGCAAGGTGGCGAAATGTTTGGGTTTAATTGATATCCAAAAAAATATAGAGGTATCAAACAAAAACGTAAATTCCTATATCATGTGACCTATAGTGGTAATGTTCTTCTTTTAGCACAGCTAAGACTGTTAAGTCTGACTTTTAGACTGTAAGACTGTAAGACTGTTAGACTGTAAGACTGTTAAAAGTAGTTACTCTGACTGTAAGACTGTTAAGGTACAAAGATTAGAATATCTTCTTAAATCAAAATTACTGATACAAGTCCTTTTTCTATCAAGCAATATTTAATATAAATATTATTGATGTTATATAGCTGCATTAAAAACAAAGACAAACAACTTTTTACAGTACTTTTTAACTTTCGCACCCTCCTATATTCTTTTGTGTTAATAGTTATTTAGACAAAGGAATATGTACATTGTAGCACATATTTCTTAGTCAAAATTACTATTAAGACAAAGGGATATTTATTCCATTGTACCTTGGGACAAAGGAATATCATACTTGTGTATATAATTGTGATTATATCCCTTAGTCTAATCAACTATTAAGATAAGGGAAAATTAAAAATAAAACTGCCCCAGGAGTCTCACTATCTTGGGGAGACAAACACACAAACCTTTGAGACATTTCTGGGGCAGAATATTGTTTAGAGCCATGCATTTAAATAAGTGCCCTTTTTACTTACAACGAAGTTTTACTATTTTGAAACACCTTATACTCGTATGTTCTAAATAATATTTTACTTGTTCTTCCAAAGTCACATTTCTATATTGTACTCTATTACAATTATTATTACGCAGCTATCTCATTTTAACATAAATTGAGTATTTGTATTTAAATAATGCAGGTATTTAAATTTCTTTGTTTCCCCACTCTGCTGATATCGGAAGACCGAGCCTCCTCGTTCTTTTAAATTATCCCCACTTCCAACAGCAAAAACTAATCCGACCGCTTTCTTGATTATCATGTGACAACAACACACTACTTCAATCTATACAAGTCTTTTACATCCTCACACACTAACACATATTCATTACAGACTAACCCTCTAACACAGTTACATTATTACTCGAGATCTAACACACACGAATGAATAACTAAGATTTCTGGTTTACCGCCACTACGATCCCCAGCTGTATCACCTGATCCAACCATCCTCCCCTCTTGCATATTATTAAATATTTTTTCGTTCTGTTTAGTTCTTTAGAATAAATGATACTGTCACCGGATAGCACAAACATTTATCTGTAAATAACTTGTTTAACAGAAGTAAAGTTCCAAAGTGATTTTTCTACTAGTTTCTTATATCTATTCTGTTTAGCAAAAAATAAAGTTTCTCTCTAACATAACTTGGACTAACCAAAAAAATTTTAATGAATCAATAATTTAACTGGTTTATGTATTAATTTTTAGTTGCCAGTCAAAGTTGAGTTAAATAATCGAGCTTATGTATTACATATAAATATAATTATTGTTAAATATTTATTCATTTAATTTTTGTCATCAATATTTCTTCGTCAATGGCGACAAAAGATAAGGTAAGTTTTAGTTTTTATTTTGATGTATGAAAACTCTTTTCTTTGATATCCAACTATAGTCTAGGAGATAGCGTGCAAAAAAGTGTCTCACTAACATCAAGCTAGAATTTTGTGTATAAGTAAATGTTTTAGTGCTTTTTAAGAATAAGGCTTTTTTAAGGAATAAGGCTAAGTTCGTCTGTGGGAATTAGCTTGGCAATAGGCATTTGAAAAAAAAAAAAAAACCGGTGGAGAGCTTCCATGTCCCGCCCTTTTTGGTGGACAATGTGATTTTCATGATCCTGAGTACTAAATTAGTTAGTAGACCACAAAATCAAGTTGATGGCAGTTTGTCCCTTGATAGGGAAACACTTTGATTTGGAGTAATATTTGACTAACTAACCAATTAAGTGACAAACTACCATCATCTTGATCATTGGCCTATACTAAACCACCAAAAAGGGCGGGACAGGGACATGGCCGCTCTCCACCAGTTTGTTTTTTTCATAAGCCTATTTCCAAGCTATGTCCCGCAGACGAACTTACCGACCATATATTCTTAAAAGGCACCAATGCATTTACTTATATACAAAATTCTAGCTTGATGTCAGTCAAACACTTTTTTGCACGCTATCTCCTGGACTACTTTAAATTAGCTAACTAATTAAGAAATGTTAATAGAATAACTCCTCCTTATAGATTGATACCTCACACTAGGAGAGTAACTGCGGGATAAAAAATTCTTTACAAATACCAGATTAATTACAAAAATTAATTCATTTAAGTAAATTTAAAAAAAATTTAAGTAATTTTATTTCGGTGAGTAAATCACAAAAGTTGTTGCAATTACTTTAACAATAAGACTGTAAGAATCTTAATCTATTTCTAAACATTGTCTAAAGTCTAAGATATGAGTTATACCTTACCTGTAATACATATATGTTTAGCTGAGTGGCCTACTGTCAAGTCCATAGGTATAATACAAGTATATGCGCATATTGTAATAAATAGTTGTACATATTTCTCTTTCTTTCTATTATTGTCTGTGCTTTAATAATGAACCTGTTAAATTTGTTTGTTTTTTGGAAAAAGAGTGACTGAAATATAGTAACAACATATGTCTTCTTTAATGCTAAAAACTATAACATTATAATATTAGTATAATATACAATTAAATATTTACATGCTATACAACTAAATAGCTTTATTGTTAAGCAGTCCTTTATTTTAGTTCATATATACAAAGTGTGAATATATACCAATTAAAAAACAAAATTGCATCGTATAATTGTAACTAATTACATTAATTTTCTAGCAGAAAAAAAAAATCTTAAAAGAACTAATTTATTTCCATAATAAAAGAAAGAGAGTACAAAATTACATTCTAATGTACAATAAAAATCGATATAACAAAATTTAATGATTAATAATATGTTTAAAGAATTATACTTTTGTTGTTGGTTCAAAATAACTATTTATAATTTATATACACATTGTAAGTTCTTTATCCTAATTAAAACGATCCTGGGGAGAAAGGGTGGTAATATGATTTTATTTTCGAGTAAAATATCACTATCGACAACGATATTATACTTTTAATGTGTTTAAAGCTATTTTCCTCCATTTTTATAAAGGGGGGCTAAATATTAAGGGGGGTTTGGAAAGCAAGTAGTGAGTGGTTTTTGTGAAATAACGAGGTACGTGATATGAACACAAGTGTTTTCATGTAGGGTTTTTATTTTTTGGTTTAGCTTGGCAACATTGGTTTATCAGTCATTAGTTGTTTGAGAGCGGGAAAGCGTTAGCTAAACTGTCATATAAACCCTTTCACTCATTTAATATCTTCACTAACATTTTTTATTTTATTATCAAAAGGAATCGACGCCAAATATCTAGCTTTTCTAGGAAGGTCAGTATTGTAATGTCAGGCGCTGTAATAACTAATAAATTAGTAGTAATCGATATATTTTTTGAAAAACATTTCATAAAACTAGGTATTACGTGGTGCTATCATAAAGTAAGCAAATGTGTTCGTTATATTGATATGCTTCGTAAAAATAAGAAAACAGGGAAAAACAAATTTATGCTAAATAGTAAATACTCATTTAGCATAAATTTATTAAGCATAACATCGATAAAATTCGTAATAGGAATTCATAGACTATTTTACCTTAATTTAAGTATCAATTTTGCAACATTTAAAAAGTGCAGACACTTGTAATTAATCTTGGACTATTTGCGGGATACTTTGGACAAACCATTCAAATTTTCAAAACCATCAGATGAGTACATTTGAAGATTTAGCTGTAAATAAATGTATGTTTATGCACATGTGAAAAAGAAACAAATAGGCTCAGAAGGTTGAAACTTATATGGGCCCAATAATGGGCTAATTATGACCTTCCA
The DNA here is from genome assembly GCA_001010745.2 of Gerris buenoi. NCBI lineage: Eukaryota > Metazoa > Arthropoda > Insecta > Hemiptera > Gerridae > Gerris > Gerris buenoi. The sequence goes on from KZ651226.1 coordinate 738,990, forward strand.
TCCAAATTTCATCGAAATCAAAAGAATAAAAAATGTTAGACGAATGACAGACAGCAACAAGACCAGTAGTGAATGGAAACGATGTGTGAAAAATTAAATGAATGTAGAATTATCGGTAGGCTGTAATTTATCAAAATCAGTCTAGTTGATTTTAAAATATGGGCGTTCTTAAAACATTAGTCGTCTAGACTAGACCAGTGGTTCCCAACCTTTTGGTGTCTGGAGATCCGCATTTAGTTGTTAAAATATATCGCGACCCACAGTACAGTAAATAAATGGCATAACATTCCTTAAAATTATGTGATTAGAGGTAGTAAGAATAACGCAACATAGCAGTCAAATAAGGAACCTTCAATATAAGTCTATGTCAAAATTATAAATGATTTAAGCTTATTAAAGCAATGTAAACCATTTAACCTTGACGTGATCGTTCACTTTTTGCCACCAAAAATCCTTCCATGACATTGGGAACCACAGTCATATGCTATCTTCCGCAACCGGTGGGAACGACTATGCATTGCTATCTTCCGCATAAAAATTGGTATTTCGATTGAATATCGAACATTCCTAAAAATCATCTTAAATTTCCTCGGTAAAATTAAACCTGCTATACACATGATTCTTTTAGAAAATTGTCATATTGTATCCGGAACATAGCCAGGGGTAGGAGGTAGTTCAATTTTTATGTTTTTTTAAACCCGAGAAAAATACAGGTTATTATCCATTTTTGGATATTTTTACGGGCAAACTCATAGCTATTCCTTTATATTTCTTAAAATAGACAAAAATATAAAGAGGTATTTCATGACTTATTTGATCATCCTTTAATAACAGACTTCATAACTCCATTTTTATCTTTCTTTCGGCCCTAAAACGTTTAGACGAAGGGCATCCTAGTTTTACAGCTTAGCAAGAGTTCCATGGAACCTGAAAGTTCAACATGAGACGAGATCAGCACTCTTATCCCAACAAAATAAGTGTGTTTTGCCTTTTCTCTCATGATCCAATTTTTGGACTTTCCATGATCTATCAATAAAAGAATTTGCTACACTTCCTCAGTAGGTGGTGCTTGAAGAACTGACTCTGAATTTAAAGAAAAAGCTGGTTACACCAGGATGTTAAATGACCTATTCTCTAGTAGACGCTTTAGGGTCAAGTACCAAAAAAGAAATGGTGTTACGAACTTTGTTCATTGAAGATGACAAAATTAGGTATGTACTGTTTTTTTTATTTCTATAAATTTTGTGAAGTATAAAGGAAAAGCCATGATTTGGCATCAGAAAATATCAAAAAATGGATAAAACCCTGTATTTAGACGGGTTTAAAAAAGTCGTAAAAATCGAACTACATACTTCCTATGCCAGACGGAGTAATATGGGACAAAACATTTTCCAATTTGTTAAATTTTAAGTTTAGAGTTATAAAAAAGTCATTCTTCAAAATAACAATTATTTTAATGTTTTAATAATCCAAGACTAGCTTCATATTTGACTATGGCACAAGTTTACTACTTGTGGTGACTAAGACCAGTTATACTGTTTCTGCTTATGATCTTAGGCAAATTTTTCGTATTACATGTTACCAGGATTTGAATCTGGTACCTTTTAAGCCATACGCTCTAGCCACCAGACCATGTGGGTATCCTCACAGTGAGTTGGTTTCCACTTCAAATTAACATTTATGTAGCAGGGTCATTGTAATGAGGAAGCTAACCGACCCAAATTGCCTTTATCAAGATGAACTACGAATCGATATGCCACAAACTGGTGGTAAACCTAATAATAGATCACGAGACAACATATAAACCACAGTGGTTTTGTTAAGGTAACAATGAGTTATATGTTATTTGGACAATCTCAAAATAACATAATCATTCTCTGTGACAACTTAATTCAAAATCCTATAAAAAAACTAGATTCTTATCAGCATTATGCCGTCTCTTAGTCAATTTAATCAAATAAAAGGCCCTTTGGTGTCTAGCAAAATTTGGATTTTTGACTGTAGGCCTTACCCAGTTTGCATATTTCCTTACCCCAACTTGATTTTGAAAAGAACAATAATAAAATATCACTAATTTAATTTTTTATCGTATTTTGTGGTATTTTCCAGAGTGTTTACCAGTATCAGACTGGGTTTGGTAATGAGTTCGCTTCAGAAGATCCCAGGTGTCCTGGCTCATTACCCAAAGCCCAGAACAACCCTCAAAGATGTCCCTACGGCTTATACGCTGAACAACTCTCAGGCACAGCCTTTACCGGTAAATAACCTTCTCTCTTCCCTAACTATAAGCTCATCTGAACACAGCTGAGACCCGGTTAAGAAAAAAGGACGATGCAACTACCACTTCCTGGTTGATTATTGATAAAAATCAGAACAGATACAAACTTGAGTACAAAACCAAAATATAGTAAGAAGTTATTAAAATATTATGATGATTTAAGTGCTTCCTGATAAGGCCAAATTTTAAACATTTCATCATCATGTCTTTAACATAATTCATTCTATATTTAAAGTCTTGTCGGTTCTAATCTTTGAAAGAATATATATCTTTGGAATTCAATTTGAATTGTTGAATCTAATACATTACTGATAAGGCGATTCAAATGTGAATTTATGCGCATAAATCTATCTCTTGCATGCCAACAATGCTACTGCATCAGTCTAGTAAAAAAAGAAGTGAAATTACATCGTCTAGTCTGCTGAGTTTTGAATTTAAAGAAGGATACTCTACTAGAAAATGTTTTAACAATTTAATCTTCTAAATGTAAAAAATAATATAATATCTTTATACTTTTCGTTTCTTTTGTTTACTTTCAAATATTATTTTTGATATGTTTCTAAGTAGAATTTTCTTTACGATGTGCTCTTTACGAAATTTGTTTTTTAGCTCCAAGATCTGAAAACCAAAGATCGTGGCTTTATAGGATAAAACCGTCAGTCCTTCATGAACCCTTCAAAAGGATCGATAGAGGAAGCTTCTCAAACGATTGGAACGACAATGCCCCCAACCCTAATCAGGTAATGTTGATCATAGTCACAATTTTAAATTCTCACTTATTAACTTATCAATTAAAAAAGTCATGACTTAAAGGAATTTACTTACAGCATCAGCTAAAAATGAACAAGCAACTTGGAGAAAGATTGTATAAAATTGCACTTTGAACTTATACCGGAACGTTTTTGGAAAATGTAACTCTTACTGGTAATTTTACTAT
>KZ651227.1:6704-19030 GCA_001010745.2 Gerris buenoi
TGCCCTGAAGAAGGAAATATATTTTCCGAAACGTCGGTAAACTAAAACATTGTGTTTTTTTTATTATTTTTTTTTTTTTTGACTGATCCTCGCTATCGATACAATTTTATTTAAAAGTTTAGATCCGCTTCAATAGTTGCAACCATCTTTATCATTTCATAGAGGTGTCACTGTTGGTTTTGCATTTTTTTCTTTTTTTTAAGTTTTATAGAATAGGTGCGATAGAATCTTTCCTGTCCTAAAATTCTAATTTTACGTTTGAAGCTCTCGCTTATACGAGAGCGTTTCGCGCGAATGCTTAGGTGGAGAACGTTGTCCAACGAACTAGATCTGTCCGCGCACAGCGGAAAGTTCAGATATACGAAAGTCCGAATTTTATAAATGATATATCGATCAGACCGATAGACGCTTAAGCAGTTTCTTTCTCTCATAAAAGACAAAGATTTTTGTAACCAGTGAGCTACCGGCGACTATCTAAAATACAGGGAAAGCCGTTGCAGAATATAAAAAAGGAACGGAATTTAATGTAATTTATTGGTGACGGCATGTTGATATTACCCTTGCATTGACGGATGACAGGCGGTGTACGGTTTCGCCTAGTTTTTCGTAGAATATCAAGTGTTAATCAAAATCCCTGTAGAAATGAAAACCATATGAAACTTATGATGAAGGAGTAAACTGACAACTGGATTAAAGCTCTGCACGCTTGTCATAACAATTGTGTTTTTATCAAAGTGTCGACACGTCCGGATTAAAAGAACGGGAGAAGCAACTGTGAAGATTTGTCGGATGTGCCGTGGTACTTGCGCTGAGCAAACTCCACTCCTCTAGGTACTTCTGCTGCCGACCCTCCTTCTCCGTCTAAGCCCTTTGATGTCGGAACCTCTGAAAAGGAAAATGTATTCGTTATTCCGTCGGGGAGAAAAAATATACGGTTAGGTCCCTGAACGATAACGCTATTTGTTTTTCATTTTGTTGTAAGAGTTCCATATTTATTGCTTATAGACGGGGCGAGTTTGGACGAGTCGGGACGGAGGCTCGGCATTAGCATTTCAGTTCCGTTCCACCCTTAGGGAGGTCTTCGGTAGTTATGGCGACCTATAACTGCGGTAGCGTCCCGCCCCCCCCTTCATTTGAATAAGCGAAAAGGAGATTCGTCACAGAACCTTCAAATACGAATTATTAACTATTTATAACTTATTACATCGATGTCGTTATTTCAGTGAGACTTTTTTTCCGATTTTTCCAATTATATTTTATATTTCTCTTAAAGGAGATGATTTATTTACATTTTTAGAATCTTTAAATTTAATAAAAAATCGAAACGGATCTTATGTAATTTCTGTTCAAATGGTCTAAGGTCGTCGAAAGTACAATTTCTTTTTCTTTTGCTGACGCGACACAACGGTAAATCGGTATTGAAAGTTCTCGAACTCGTCGTGCAGAAAGGATGATTTGTGTTTGATTGAAAGTCACAACGGTTAAATCACCGAGAGTGAGTACGTCCGGAACGTTATTAAAGCCTTTTAAACTCCGTGGATAGACGGGCGGTGTGGAACTGGAGCCGGGGTCGGGGCGGCTCGCGTCGGCTTCACCCCCTTCAATATAGAAGACGGCATCCCTTCCCGAAGATCGCGTCCCTCCCCGACGGCATTTCTTCTCTTCGGTTCTCCCAATCAAACAAATCAAGTTATTCCCCCACCAGCTGTTTACTGAACGGTTATTTTTATTCTATATCGAGGGTGGAAGGATATTAGTTCCAGTCTGTTGTCGAAATTACGATTTATTATTAGAAATACGGTATTCAGACGTGGATTTAATATTATCGATCGATTTGCCGTTTTAAAGGGGGATCCGAATACGTCGGAAAACTATACCGCAATTACAGTCGCAGACGGATTCCTACGAGTCTTTCGTGGTCTCTTACTACAATTTACGGTCGACATGTTGACAGATACAGAACTCTAAACTCTAAAGGAATAAATAAGTGTCGGACTCTGACGCTCTTGCGTCACCGTTATTCAGTCAAGTCCTCACATCCGATCGTTTGGAATTAGATAAATAACTACAAATAGGATTCGACTCTTGTCGAGAGGTGGAGTAGGTATCTGGATCTACCTTTTATCTTATTAACGGCGCTGTGAATATCCATTGTACTCCCTTGTTTTTAAGGTTACGCCCTGTATAAACTGAGAGAAAGGTGGAAGCGCACGATTTCTTTTAGCAACACCGGCCTGACCGAAAACGGCATCGGTGTCACAGGAAGTCTAGCGTTTTCCTTTCGGTCGAAAGGCTCGCCGTTACCGACTCTTTATTTATTCGTTGTTTTCGTATGTGGGAAGCCGGGCGGAGACGGCTCGATCGAAGGCTACTCGTGAGAAACGTATCAATTTATTCTAGTGCACTTAGTTTTTTATCGGTAGTAAAGGGAAGGTACGTGTAGGGAGCGGAACACAAGGAATGGTATATCTAGGGCTCGGACCGAGGTGGTAGGAAGGGACGAGGCGACGCACATGTAGGGACAGGCCTAGAATAAACAGAGACATGTTATAAACACCGAGTAGCGAGGTGCCTCGTCCCGTCTCTTTCTAAACATCGCCTCGCTCCAGACACCGCCTTGTCAAACATACTACCGTAAATATTTCAATAAGATCCCGCTCCCTCAGCTCATCCCTTAGTCTTACGCACTGCACTACCTTGTTTTACATAGCCACAACCTTCCTACAGTAAAGTCAAAGGCTTTTAACTTATTTTTAGAAACCCCGGAATCCTTTTAAAGAAAAACTTCGGCCTTTAAAAACCTTAACGTTTTTTCCAATCTCGATCGGATCCGTTGGTAAAATAGATCGCCGTTTTTAACTCTCTTCAAAAGTCAAGGAAGTATTGTCACATAATGAAAAAAAGGAAACGTCTTAAATATGTTTGTTACGACGGATCGGTTATAACTATCTAATTTAGGGCACGACTTATTAAAAATACGTGTGTAAAAAAGAGAGGTGGCTAAGAGGGTCCAAGGATTTGCCGCGTCCGTATTATTGTCTGCTACCGTGTCAACTCTTATTGCTCGGAGATTTCTTTGTTTTTTTACATTTTATAGGGAAGATTGTTTTCCCCACTATGCAGCTCAGCAAGTGAAAATAAATTGCTAAAGTATATTCCTAAGACATTTCTACTTACACTTCAACTCGTGGCTGTTGAAATTCTAAAGCCAAAAATACACAATAAGTTGGATTCCTTTTTTGTTAATCCTGATTGTACCCTATTCTCTTCTATTCCCCTTTTATTGTATTCTTTCGATTCGGTATAATCTTCTCTGTGCAGCTAGGGAATCCGATCTCGGGATCCCGAATCCCGGGATTCCGGGATCCCAAGCCAATTTACCCCGACGGCAATCCCGGGATTGTTACGGGATGATTAGTTGTTTTTATTTGGTACACATATTTTAGCTAGTGTATTAATTATTCATTATTTTATTATAAAATGTAATTATTATTATTATTTTTTTTAAATGAAATTGAATTTATTTGTACAAATGCAACAGTTTAAATGTACAACTTACTGCCTAAAACCACTGTGTAGCTTGTNTAGAATAAAGCACTATATCAAGCATTATGTCAAACTAATTCTAGAATAAAGCACTATATCAAGCATTATGTCAAACTAATTCTAGAATAAAGCACTATATCAAGCATTATGTCAAACTAATTCTAGAATAAAGCACTATATCAAGCATTATGTCAAACTAATTCTAGAATAAAGCACTATATCAAGCATTATGTCAAACTAATTCTAGAATAAAGCACTATATCAAGCATTATGTCAAACTAATTCTAGAATAAAGCACTATATCAAGCATTATGTCAAACTAATTCTAGAATAAAGCACTATATCAAGCATTATGTCAAACTAATTCTAGAATAAAGCACTATATCAAGCATTATGTCAAACTAATTCTAGAATAAAGCACTATATCAAGCATTATGTCAAACTAATTCTAGAATAAAGCACTATATCAAGCATTATGTCAAACTAATTCTAGAATAAAGCACTATATCAAGCATTATGTCAAACTAATTCTAGAATAAAGCACTATATCAAGCATTATGTCAAACTAATTCTAGAATAAAGCACTATATCAAGCATTATGTCGCTATTATCCTTGTTTTATTTTTTTACGACTCTTATCATTTAGATAATAATCGAGTATTGTCCCGACTGCTACGACTCAAATGATTTGCTATTGCTAAGCTAAGGCAACCACATTTATTCCGATAAAAATAAAGGTTTGATTTGGCCGTCTTAAAATAGAATAACGTATCAAAATATATAATCTATACTGTAACTCTCCGTAATGACTCGTCAGAAGATATGAAAAAACCCCGTAGATCCATGCCTACACATCTAACCTCCCTTGTACAGTCCAAGCCATCCATAACCGTTCCTGACAACCCGCTTCCCCTGATTCGTACTATGTTCTCTCTGTTCTCCGATGCGTTCTGACTACCCGTTGGTCATGCGTTGCAAATACGGCACGAATAATATTCATTATCCACGCCGAAGCCGAAAGCAAATTGACGGTGGACTTCGGAACCGCAAAGGCAGTGTAGAAGTGGCACCCCTACCCCTACCTCTCGATAGCCGTGCGTTCAGACCGTCGCCGAATATAAAGTCAGGTCGAGCGTCAACCGGCTGGAAGTAGCGCACGAGAGAATACACACCTTTAGTGTCGGCATTATCGTAGAATAACATAGTAAAAAGTCGTGTTACAAGACAGGCGTTGACAATGTGGAGCTCACGTCGGAGAAAATGTCCCGAGTTACTTGCTACTTATAAATTTATCGTAAAATATCGGCTCGGCTTTAAATTTCGCTTTTCTCGATCGTGAATAGGAAATAAGGCTTTACTAAATGCGTAAAAAGAGGGCGACGAATAAAAACGTTATTGTGTCGCCTTGGTATCGAGCTAATCGATTCCCTTTCCTTCGACCTTTATTACAAGTTAAAGTTTTACGGCTTCCAAAGCCACAAACCCTTCCCCCGACAGTTTATAAAATCACCTGGGTCTTATGCCGCTCTCACTCGACTCGTGATTAAACATAAAAATATCAAGGGTTAAACTGCTACGGGGTGTATTTTCCCTCTCGGCCTACTTTAACACAAATCAGTTAACCGTGTCGACATTATAATCCCATTGTTTTATTCCTCCTTACACCGACAACATGCTTTTCTCTGCCACCTTTTCACCGTACCCATCTCTAGAAATGTGTCTTGCATCTCTTATCTAACAATTGCATATCCTATCTCCGGAATCCACGTGAAACTTGGATTTCGAAAGTTAGCTCCCTTTTGTAAACAACTTTAGTGAAAGTATTTTTCCTGCAAAGTATTTTTATGTGCCATTTTGATTCAAGGTTGCCGTCATGTATACTTAAATTCATCATTTTTTTTTTACTTACGTATTTGGAAGTACCGTCACTATATGTAATTATAACTGCTTCTATGAAACGTTAAAATGGAATACCGATAATGGCAAATGGCAAGTAAGAACTTTTAACAGGAAAAATGAAAAAAACTTTGCAAATAATGTCTGAAGAGCTCTGCCTGAACCTTAAGTCCCGTTAGTATGAGGAGGTGAGAGGTGTTGTCGATATTGTGATTACATCATTCAAAATGAAACGAAGTATAGTATCTGTTTACCCTTCAATAATGGTTTAATGTTGTGATGTCGTTAATCAAGTGGTGAATTATATAAGGGATGAATATTCAACCGCCGACAAGTCTCTTTGTCTTTGATTTACCCACTTAATTAACCTGTCAATCCTGCGTCGTTCTACCTCCTTGGCAAGGCCGACACTTTATACTATACGTTTTCAATACATGACTACAGGATCATCATGACTTTATACTGTAGAGGTATACGACCGTACAAAAATATTACGTCCTAGAGGGCTTACTGATAAACAACAATGTGACTACTGTAGTAGCTTACGAATTATTTTATTTGACTGATAATTACAATTTTTTAAACTGTAGCTAGACATTAGAAGTAACTACATAATGTGGTATAGCAGTAATGTTTGCTTTATACACGTACGTTATGTAATTACTTTCCGTAGATGGTCGCATTTTAAATGCTTTTTTCAATCTCGATCGACAAATCAGTTGTTATAAGCCGATATTCGACGAAAAGGTCGGCAACTTAATAAATCTATCGATACATTAGCATTAGTGTGGAACGTATAGGCAGGGGTCGAATTCCAATATTCCCAACGAGGACGGTCACATTCTTTTATTAATGATTTCCGTTTTAAATTTCGATTAGAGCCTCTTCGAATGTAAACGACATCGGTTAATCGGGGATTAACATAGACGTTGTTTTATGCCGGGAACCACTGTATCACGACGACACATCTGTTTCGGATTCCAGAGACGGTTCGATCTGATCGTCACACGAGAAGAGATTTGCGATGTGACTAAGTCAGATCGAGATGCAATTTTTCGTTACCGATCGATTAAATTTACACTACTTTTCTTTTTTACACCGTCTTATAATTTAAACTAAGTTCTAAATCTTACAGTACCGGTAGCTTAAATATTAAAGGCATCCGTTTCGGAATGTGAATGCCGAATCGGATCGGCAAATAAAATTCTACGAAAAAACCGGCTGACTGATATTGCGGGGACTTGTGCATTATCGTTTGGACACTCGTAACGATCATGTAAGTCTGAGGTATGTTGTGAATAAGAATAAGGAGGGTGGAGAAAGCATTTCCAATTCCCAAGTAAGGGAGGAACGGGGTCTATAAATGCACTTTGATGGGCGGAAGAAAAATGAAATGGAATCGGTCGTGCCATGTACTCAGACTTCCGGACAACTGAGAATTGTCAGTAGTGGTCCCTTGGGTTAGGAAACGATACGATGCAAGATAATAGTCTTTCTAGATTGACATAACCGAGGCGGTCGTACCCTTTAGTACACGAGCTCCGCCTTATCTGTCCGACCCAATACTAAAGCTCCTTGGACCGAACCTATTGTGTCATTCTTAACAATGGCTCAATTCAATCTACCAAACTAATTATAATCTATAATTGAACGAAAGTAGATGTGAACACAAGTAAAAAAGTGAGTAATTTAGTGCCTATAATGCGCTTTATCTACAATCCTTCAATCATACAACTTGTTTTGTTCGTGTTATTCACTCTCTCTTGGAAGCGACATGCATTTACGGGACTCTCTTCCTAATTCTATTGACATAGTTACTGCAGTTCCTCCCTCCACATCGAAAGGTAAACATGTTGGCGGTCGATTCCAATGTTATTCAGATGTCTAGATTGGGCTGTACGGTTTCTTCATAAACCAATTTCCATACACGATTATTTCAAATACACTTAGAAAACCAAATAATTAAATTGCGTCGGTTCAATTGATCGACTAAGTTAACAAATTTAACACTACCCTTGTAAGGAAGTATAATGCATGCCCGCACACTTTATATCTGATACCGGAAAGTACGTTTATATACGGCTTCTCTATTTGCCATCATTTTCTAAAAGGCAGTGTTGTTTTAATAGAACTTGGTATGACACAATTATTTCTAACAGTAAGCCGTATTTTTAGACTTTTAATAATAAAATTGTTTTGAATGTGTTGGGGAATTTTATGGAGGGGGGGAGGACGTCGCTTGTATTCACTTGAAACAACACTTGATGCGGATTCGCCCGTCGATTGATAACGGCCTTTTGACGAGCAGTAATGAAAAGCCCGTTTTTAGTGATACGCCCTTTTATTCTTCTTATCTGGACTCGGTCGGTCGTACCGTATGAGAAAAAATATCCAAAAAACCGCAAAACGCCACGGATCCCGCTTGTGAATGGGAGGGAGGCGCCTATCGGGAGTTACGCTCAATCGAACCCGGTCCTCGGAGCTGCGTGGCGGGCCGGCCCCTCAGCCGAGCTACGCTTCAATCCTATCTCCCTCTAAACAAGCTTCGGGTAAAATGACGTGCACGGAATAAATAATACGTTCCCCCGAAGTCGGACTTAGACGCGGCATAAAACAGAGTATCCTATATGGGATAGAAGGAACTACTCGAGCACCTAGAAACCGTGTAAACCTTAGCACGATTGTACAACGGCATTATCTTGTTCACTCGTGTATTTGTAATATCCCGCCATCCCTTACTATAACCTTGTTCTGTGCTGACGTATTTCTCTTTCTTATATTATTTTTAAAAAATATATAAGAAATAACGACTTGGTTTTATTTCTTTCACTAGGGAGATAAATTCAAGTAAGATCAAAGAAAGTCGAAGCAAATCACATGTAGAAGTAATTTGTAGCTTCACCACTGACTTGTCACCATGTACTCAGATCAAAGCGCTGTAGTTAACGCATCGTACACCTGTAAAGCTTCTAGTTCCATTTCTTGTTCTTGACACCCTGCTTTCTACTGTTAAGTTGATCCCCCTCCCCCTCGTTGTTTCTTTTACAAAATGTTCTTGCCAAGTAACGATCGATTTTAATTACAAAATGTTCTTGCCAAGTTTAACGATCGATTTTAATTACAAAATATTCTTGCCAAGTTGAACGATCGATTTTAATTACAAAATGTTCTTGCCAAGTAACGATCGATTTTAATTACAAAATGTTTTTGCCAAGTTTAACGATCGATTTTGATTACAAAATGTTCTAGCAAAGTTTGAACGATGGGTTTTAACAAATGAAGTTTTTTTTAATAATGCATTTAATTTTAACTACATTTATCTCTTTAGTTTATCAATTTCATAGCAAATAGTTGCATCCCTTTTAAAGGACTGGAGCCACTGATCTTTAGCGGTGTATTTTAAATATTCTACTAGTATTGGTTAAAACCATCGAACGCCCCTTTACTTTAGTCTGGCTTGACAAAAAAGCTCTAATTTGACAAACTGGACTGCTATAATCGCAGTTTATCGGACTAAACCTCTTTGTAGCGATGTCGGTATCGATCCGTCGTTAATTCGAATATACCTATTACAATATATTCTCGGTCCTTTGATGTGTATTCGGCGGTCAATTAGGACGTAAATAAAAAAGTACAATAGTCGGTAATAAGCACGAGAACTCTCCTCAGTGCCTAGTACATCAAAGAAACGGAAAGTAGATAATTGCAGGAATAGCAGACGGGGAAGGATGACTCATAGAAGATCCTATTTCTTCGGCACGAGGAAACCTACACTTCTATAGCACTGCGAGTCTTACGCACTAAAAGTCTTGGCATTTCATATTCCAGTAGTGTTAGTAAAAGCCATTGAACACTGTTTGGCTTTAGTCTAGGGAGGTAGGGGCTCGTCAGACAGGCTCTGACGTGACGGTCACGGGTCACTAACAGCCCTAAGGCAAAGGCTTCCGAAGCTCCCTTTGCTTGCTTCTGGCGTTATTTTGACAGCTGCGTCCTTCAGCCCTCGCCCCGACTCCCGCTGTCCAGCAAGTCAAACGCTTCCAACTTGTGTTCCGACGCGTCTCCGTAACCTTCCACTGACCTGGTCGTCCACTCTATATCACGAACCGACTATCGTAGACTGTCGTCCTATCGACGTCGTGTATCGTCTATCAATTAGGGTCGTCCTAATTGTTCGTGTTTATCCAAAATACGTTCAACTTGTCCCCTTATCAAGTGAATTTCTTATTATCTTATTTATTTATTCGATATATTTATCGTGTTTTTCCGGAACTATTTATTTATTGTAGTTAAATATTTAATTTCGTTATAGTTTTACACTATTACCTTTTTTTAAAAAGTCCGTATTTCCGAGTGCCCTACTCGTGGCTTTGCTGTTTAGGGTCTCGTAAAAAATTATAAATAAATAAATATATTTTGGTATTACGAACGTAACGTTTGTACAGATCCGGTAACTAAGTTAAAAGGAGGAAAACCAACCCTGCGAGTCTGTTTGCCGTTTCCTCGAAAACGAATAAAAGTTTTTTACGTGATTCTATATCAGTTGGCTTTACGTGTCGGCTACCGTCGCCTGGGTCAATCAACGTGTAATCTCAACTGGACCGATGAGACTGACCGGCTAATTTTTACGTCGTTACGTGTCGCACATTGTTTTCAATTACTTCTCCCGGTCTGGCGAGCGTATAAGTTTCGGTGTAGGTTTCCGAAACTCGGGAGAGGACCGGGAATATCTAGGGGGAAAGTTCCGGTGACAAAGGTATGCGATAACCCGTCGCCGGCATAGAAACACCGTCCGGTCGATTTTACTGGGAATCTTCAGTTATTCAGTGGATCGTGCCTGGAAGCGCCTGGGGTTTCCTCCTGGTGTGTTATCCGAGAATTATTTACATAGAGACAATCAATCGGACCGGTCTCCGACTCACAATTAGCCTCTCCAAACAGGAAAAGGCCGGCCGTGCAACCCCCCCCCCCCCCCCCCAATCATCTCCCACTCTATTTGTCCACCGTTCACGTATTCATCGTCCGTCCGTAGCCCGTCCTCCCTCGGTCTTGTATTACGCCTCCGTAGAGCCACTCCGTCTCGGCCCCCTCCGCGTCAAACGTCAAAACAATCGCTTATTATTTACAAAACGGTTTTAACAGAAACGGCGGCGTAGTATCGGATCGAGCTACCGTTCCTGTCGACCGACGTAGGTCGTTCTTCATTAGCATACTTTTATCGACTTACGAAATGCACGGTTAGCATTGGATATACTCTACTGTTAATATTTCATGAACGTGTCGTCATCTTGTCCGTCTCTATCCCGTGTAATAACTTCACTACGGCTGCGGCTTTACCTATAAATGCAAACGAGACTATTTAAATAATGGACGGATATTGTTTGTTGACTTGCACTGACGGTGCACCACACAGCCGTCCCTTGCCTCACCTCCACCTTCTACAAACACCACATTTTCTTCTCCGTATCGGTTTTAACTTTAATAATCTTGAGTTTTATTTCCTTTTTATGAAACATTAAAATTATTCCAGGAATATTATAAAATAATATTTTAAAAAAACCCAATTTTAATGAAAAATATTCAAATGATTGCTGCCTCTAGGATTATAACTGTAGGGTTACTAGATAATACTGCTGCAGCTCTATGAGTCTGTAACACGTGTAAAAATAAGAAGAAAAGCCAGCCGGCTCTGCCGTAATTAAATGCCACAGCCATTCTTTTCCAATGTTCAAGCTTAGGCATTTATCTCTACAGATTGCTTTGGTTAGTAAATCGACTAAATCTCTATATTTCGCTTTGGACGATACTCTTCGTAAGATATAAAAATCCCCTTATTTCATGACCTCGCCGAATCCCTAAGAGATCATCCTAATTCCCTGGTCAGGTCGGTCTCATTCCGACAAATATCTTTCAGACCCTACTTAATTAAAACGACCTATATGTAATTGTCGTTATCATGAATAATTCTGATAGCGTACTACTTATTTATCTGATCAACGTGTAAACAGTTGTTTACATTTTATTTTTGATTTTCGACAACATCAGATTTATTTTCACCGGTATCTCGGGAACTAAATTTTTCTCGGGAAATTACTAATATCGTTAAAATCGTATTTAAACGATCTTCATTTTAGAAGTATTTAATCGAAATCGTCGGCTCCGTTTTCGAGAAATAATTTTTTCCACGTTTTTCAAAAGTTTTTTTTTTTTTTTTTTTTTTAAATTTGGAGCTAAGATTAATTTCATTTATTAATTTCGTCTTGGGGTATGATTTTTCTGAACATTAATGCCAATGACTAAAATCGGTCCAGCTATAAGCACCATTCACATATACCGACACGTAGCGTGTCCAGCCCGTACCAGCACAGACACAAAAAAAATTATTACATGTATTATCTATATGAGTATTCACTTCTACAGACATTGAGCGGAACGTGTCCGCACAGACACGCGCCAGCAACGGCCAGTATTGTCGTAAAGAATATTTTGTCTGTGCTGTCCCGTGTCTGTGAATGTCTGTCAGTATCTGTAGCACTGGCACGCTTGGTATGAATTACTTTGTCTGTGCTGGTGCGTGTCTGTGGCATCAATGAATATTTTTCACATTGTTAACTCACTAGTTTGTCTGCGGCATCTGTGAGTGAGTTGTCTGTATGGTGTGAAAACTAGTGTCTGTGCCGTGTCTGCCACGTTACGTGCTGAACACGCTACGTGTCGGTATATGTGAATGGTGCTTCAAACGTGCCCATTGTTTAAATTGGCCCTGATCGTTTTTCAACTTAAGGTATTTCAGACTTTAAATAATCTATTATCACTTTAAGTGGGATTCTCATAATTGCATCTTCAAATATATTGAAAAAAAAAAAGTCCAGTCATGCACCATGACT
>KZ651227.1:26978-44245 GCA_001010745.2 Gerris buenoi
ATTATGGTCTTTTCAATGTATTTATATGTTTACAGTCCGGTTTAGTGGCAATAAAATACATCATCAGAAGTTTTTTTATGTGTTTTGAGAATATCAGACCCATAAAATATTTAAAAGTAGGCTTTTTAGCATTTTAAAACACCATCAATAGGGTACTACTTAACTATACAGTGTTGCCTACGGACCCTCGCTGTGTGCTGGCTAGGATACACTTGACCTGTTTATTTTATTTTAAAAGCTATGAAAGATTTTATAACCGTACCGATAAAATAGTACTATTTCATATTGTTAACGATATAAAATCCTTATCTAAAATATCGTAACGAGCGGAAAAGCTTTAAACTATTATTGAACTAAATACATACATAATATGTTCATTTTATCAATTAATAAAATGATTTGAAATTTGAACGTAGAGTTTAAGAACCCCTTAACGTAATTATGATAAGTGGAGTAATGATGGAAAATTTAAGGTGTCCCAAAAAATATCGCTTTGAGCCTTATATACATTTTGATTCGTTTCGACTCTTCGTAAGATTATCTTCAGTCTGACTCTGTTTTATTAATTAGATATAAGTGATTGTTTTTTATAATAGAAGTTAAAAAGTTGAATTTTATAATACATAATTATCAAATTGGTCTTAAAAGTTAAATAAATACATAAGTATATTGTTTTTAAGTAAACATGTAAATACCCTTACATATGTTGAATACATGCAGTCATCGACTTATTAATTGATTGGAACCAAACTCGTTATGGCTCGTTACAGCCTGCAGCCCGGCAGTGAATCCGAAAAAACCGTCACAAAACCAACCGTCACAAAACCAACCGTCATAAAACCAACCGTCACAAAACCAACCGTCATAAAACCAACCGTCACAAAACCAACCGTCACAAAACCAACCGTCATAAAACCAACCGTCACAAAACCAACCGTCACAAAACCAACCGTCATAAAACCAACTNGGTGTACCTTGTACTGGTGTACCTTGTACTGGTGTACCTTGTACTGGTGTACCTTGTACTGGTGTACCTTGTACTGGTGTACCTTGTACTGGTGTACCTTGTACTGGTGTACCTTGTACTGGTGTACCTTGTACTGGTGTACCTTGTACTGGTGTACCTTGTACTGGTGTACCTTGTACTGGTGTACCTTGTACTGGTGTACCTTGTACTGGTGTACCTTGTACTGGTGTACCTTGTACTGGTGTACCTTGTACTGGTGTACCTTGTACTGGTGTACCTTGTACTGGTGTACCTTGTACTGGTGTACCTTGTACTGGTGTACCTTGTACTGGTGTACCTTGTACTGGTGTACCTTGTACTGGTGTACCTTGTACTGGTGTACCTTGTACTGGTGTACCTTGTACTGGTGTACCTTGTACTGGTGTACCTTGTACTGGTGTACCTTGTACTGGTGTACCTTGTACTGGTGTACCTTGTACTGGTGTACCTTGTACTGGTGTACCTTGTACTGGTGTACCTTGTACTGGTGTACCTTGTACTGGTGTACCTTGTACTGGTGTACCTTGTACTGGTGTACCTTGTACTGGTGTACCTTGTACTGGTGTACCTTGTACTGGTGTACCTTGTACTGGTGTACCTTGTACTGGTGTACCTTGTACTGGTGTACCTTGTACTGGTGTACCTTGTACTGGTGTACCTTGTACTGGTGTACCTTGTACTGGTGTACCTTGTACTGGTGTACCTTGTACTGGTGTACCTTGTACTGGTGTACCTTGTACTGGTGTACCTTGTACTGGTGTACCTTGTACTGGTGTACCTTGTACTGGTGTACCTTGTACTGGTGTACCTTGTACTGGTGTACCTTGTACTGGTGTACCTTGTACTGGTGTACCTTGTACTGGTGTACCTTGTACTGGTGTACCTTGTACTGGTGTACCTTGTACTGGTGTACCTTGTACTGGTGTACCTTGTACTGGTGTACCTTGTACTGGTGTACCTTGTACTGGTGTACCTTGTACTGGTGTACCTTGTACTGGTGTACCTTGTACTGGTGTACCTTGTACTGGTGTACCTTGTACTGGTGTACCTTGTACTGGTGTACCTTGTACTGGTGTACCTTGTACTGGTGTACCTTGTACTGGTGTACCTTGTACTGGTGTACCTTGTACTGGTGTACCTTGTACTGGTGTACCTTGTACTGGTGTACCTTGTACTGGTGTACCTTGTACTGGTGTACCTTGTACTGGTGTACCTTGTACTGGTGTACCTTGTACTGGTGTACCTTGTACTGGTGTACCTTGTACTGGTGTACCTTGTACTGGTGTACCTTGTACTGGTGTACCTTGTACTGGTGTACCTTGTACTGGTGTACCTTGTACTGGTGTACCTTGTACTGGTGTACCTTGTACTGGTGTACCTTGTACTGGTGTACCTTGTACTGGTGTACCTTGTACTGGTGTACCTTGTACTGGTGTACCTTGTACTGGTGTACCTTGTACTGGTGTACCTTGTACTGGTGTACCTTGTACTGGTGTACCTTGTACTGGTGTACCTTGTACTGGTGTACCTTGTACTGGTGTACCTTGTACTGGTGTACCTTGTACTGGTGTACCTTGTACTGGTGTACCTTGTACTGGTGTACCTTGTACTGGTGTACCTTGTACTGGTGTACCTTGTACTGGTGTACCTTGTACTGGTGTACCTTGTACTGGTGTACCTTGTACTGGTGTACCTTGTACTGGTGTACCTTGTACTGGTGTACCTTGTACTGGTGTACCTTGTACTGGTGTACCTTGTACTGGTGTACCTTGTACTGGTGTACCTTGTACTGGTGTACCTTGTACTGGTGTACCTTGTACTGGTGTACCTTGTACTGGTGTACCTTGTACTGGTGTACCTTGTACTGGTGTACCTTGTACTGGTGTACCTTGTACTGGTGTACCTTGTACTGGTGTACCTTGTACTGGTGTACCTTGTACTGGTGTACCTTGTACTGGTGTACCTTGTACTGGAGTACCTTAGAGTTTAAAATAGAGAAAACTACGTTTTTACTGATATCATACGTTCTATCGTAACGATTTTAATATAACTTCATATACATCGTCAAAAAGGTCTAAAGTACACTTGACACAGACATGTAAAATTTCAACCTGATACAAGCAGTAGTATTTGTGTTGTGAAGTAATATATATTATAATATTTTTAATCGAGTAGGCCGTGCCGTGCGTAAGGGTTAAGGAACAGTCAATCGCATCATGATTAAATTTTTTCTCAATATTCAATACATTATTTATTGCAAGCCGCTCGCTTCAGTGATAAAAAATAATGCATTTATTTTAACTCTGTTTTTTCGCTAAGTACAAAAATTAGTAACTTATAATTTTGTATCTTTTCTAACTCCGTCACGTATAAGTAGTTAGCATCGTATACTTTAGCAGGGTGATTTTATAATTAATATGTAATAACCGTAAGGAACTTGGTTCCTAACTGTTAAGCGACACCACTCGTATTTTTTTGCTTTAATAATTTATGTTTTTTTGTCAAAAAAGTGCAAGTGTGCAGTGTTTTTTAAACCGTGTTATCGACGCCTTTTTCCTCTGGAATTTAGAAATTCAATATTGATGCCCCCCCTGACCTAACTCAACTTACAAAGGCCGGAAACGTCGTTGGCAATTAAGCTAAATTCACCAACTACAAATAAAACCCCTTACCCCCTCCTTCCTGTCCGGTGTTTCAATTGCTTTTAATTGCCCTTAGTAAGCCTTCCACGGATATTTTACTCTTTACGTTTGCTTTCCCTTTTCCTCTCACACACACACACACACACACACACACATNACAAAACCAACCGTCACAAAACCAACCGTCACAAAACCAACCGTCACAAAACCAACCGTCACAAAACCAACCTTCACAAAACTATCCGTCACACAACCAACCTTCACAAAACCATCCTTCACACAACCAACCTTCACAAAACCAACCGTCACACATCCAATTGACGCGAAATCGACCGATGACCGATGACGATTAACTTGAGTAAGTGATGACCGAGTTGTAATTTGATATGACCCAGTTATATTGACAGTTAATATTGACCCAGTTGTAATTTGATACTCAATTTTATTTTACCAATGCCGATAGAGTTCGTTGGGCAATGTTATCCACCCAAGCGTTCGCGTGCAATGCTCGCGTAAACTTAAGTTTCAAATGTAAAATTGGCCAACACCGACACCACTATGAAGTGTTAGATCAGATTTTATTAAAGTGTACTTTAGTTTCGTACACCAGTACCTTGTACTGGTGTACCTTGTACTGGTGTACCTTGTACTGGTGTACCTTGTACTGGTGTACCTTGTACTGGTGTACCTTGTACTGGTGTACCTTGTACTGGTGTACCTTGTACTGGTGTACCTTGTACTGGTGTACCTTGTACTGGTGTACCTTGTACTGGTGTACCTTGTACTGGTGTACCTTGTACTGGTGTACCTTGTACTGGTGTACCTTGTACTGGTGTACCTTGTACTGGTGTACCTTGTACTGGTGTACCTTGTACTGGTGTACCTTGTACTGGTGTACCTTGTACTGGTGTACCTTGTACTGGTGTACCTTGTACTGGTGTACCTTGTACTGGTGTACCTTGTACTGGTGTACCTTGTACTGGTGTACCTTGTACTGGTGTACCTTGTACTGGTGTACCTTGTACTGGTGTACCTTGTACTGGTGTACCTTGTACTGGTGTACCTTGTACTGGTGTACCTTGTACTGGTGTACCTTGTACTGGTGTACCTTGTACTGGTGTACCTTGTACTGGTGTACCTTGTACTGGTGTACCTTGTACTGGTGTACCTTGTACTGGTGTACCTTGTACTGGTGTACCTTGTACTGGTGTACCTTGTACTGGTGTACCTTGTACTGGTGTACCTTGTACTGGTGTACCTTGTACTGGTGTACCTTGTACTGGTGTACCTTGTACTGGTGTACCTTGTACTGGTGTACCTTGTACTGGTGTACCTTGTACTGGTGTACCTTGTACTGGTGTACCTTGTACTGGTGTACCTTGTACTGGTGTACCTTGTACTGGTGTACCTTGTACTGGTGTACCTTGTACTGGTGTACCTTGTACTGGTGTACCTTGTACTGGTGTACCTTGTACTGGTGTACCTTGTACTGGTGTACCTTGTACTGGTGTACCTTGTACTGGTGTACCTTGTACTGGTGTACCTTGTACTGGTGTACCTTGTACTGGTGTACCTTGTACTGGTGTACCTTGTACTGGTGTACCTTGTACTGGTGTACCTTGTACTGGTGTACCTTGTACTGGTGTACCTTGTACTGGTGTACCTTGTACTGGTGTACCTTGTACTGGTGTACCTTGTACTGGTGTACCTTGTACTGGTGTACCTTGTACTGGTGTACCTTGTACTGGTGTACCTTGTACTGGTGTACCTTGTACTGGTGTACCTTGTACTGGTGTACCTTGTACTGGTGTACCTTGTACTGGTGTACCTTGTACTGGTGTACCTTGTACTGGTGTACCTTGTACTGGTGTACCTTGTACTGGTGTACCTTGTACTGGTGTACCTTGTACTGGTGTACCTTGTACTGGTGTACCNATCGACCCAGTGAAACACTTCTCTCCTCGTATTGTAATCGGTTAAATCGATGTCGGCGAGATGCATTATTGTTTACCCGACAAGATACGTAACGTGAATATTTCGTGCACACTTGTGGATAAATGAGCACGTGACGCACTACCGTGTTATATGCTTCTTAATAACGGTTTGCGCATTGTTGAATAATTACTCTCAACGTGCACTATACCGTTACGACTACATACTAAGTTTATACTTGGGGGTACGACGTACTTGTATGCATCTTATCTTTTTACTTTTCATCACTACCTACAGTAGGAAAAGTATTGTTTTCACCAAAAAAATTTTTTTCGAGATTTCAACGGAATTATCCGTTTTGGGTGTTTTTAAGACCTCCTGAGTGGTTTTCAGCATGACGTCTGTATGTATGTGTGTTATCATCGTAGCCGGCCAAGGTATTTAACCTAGAGAGTTGAAACTTGGCAGAAAAATCAGTCATTAACTGTAGTGGTGCCGCCCTGAAAACAAACTTTTTCCACCATCTTGAACCCAGTTTGCTGAGTCAGCAAACATGTAAAAAAAATCGTAATAAATCGAAAATGGTCCTGATCGAGTTGAAATTTGGCACGAATGTACCTCTCTGTATGACAAACAAGCCCAATACATTTCATTAATCGTTACAAATTTCATTGTTCGTTACATAATTAAAAAGAGTGACAACGAAGCTTTATTTTTTACGCATGATTTCGATTCTTTGGCTGAAAAATAAGATTTATTACTCATGGAAATTATTCGTCCTAAGCATAAGTTTGCCGTCTGGAGAGCCCTAAACCTGCTAAAATCTAAGATTTAACTCCATCTTACAGCAAAACTAATGGTTAGGAAAAAAATGCAGGATACAAAAAGTTCTTTTTTTTTATGTAAAATCTAAATCCAATCTTAAAAAAATCCAATATCGGTAATTTTTCACGTTTCGAGCCCTGTTCAACACCTTTTTTTGGCCAAAAAAAAAGTTACAAATATGGTATATATTTTAGACTGGATACTATGATTAAAAATAAGAACTTTTTGTATCTTGATTTTTTCCCCTAAATCCATTAGTTTAACTGTAAAATGTATTTAAAGTTTCAAATTTAGCAGGCTCAGTGTTCTTCAGACGGCAAACTAATGGTCGGAGCAAAATAATTCTCATTTTTAGCCATAGAATCTAAATCATGTATAAAAGATAAATCTTCGTATTATTTTTTTTTTATTTTTTAAACTGCACACGCTTTTGCTGAACGTAGAACATGTTCAGCACTTATTCTGGAAGCGCATACAAAGCCATTATCGAATCCTGAAAACCGCATCTTTCTATCTATCAAGGTTTCGGAGATATTTCGCTGTTCCATATTAGCTGGGACACCCTGTATATATGTCAATAGTTTATGCGGTGTACTTGTATTATTATTTATTTATTTATTTTGTTTTTTTGTATTTATATTTATTTATTTTGGATCTAGGGTTATTTCTGTTGCTGGAGTCGAAGTAATAGTATCAGGTTTTCTGTAGAATAACCCCTCTTGACTCTTGACTTACACTTGACGCCTGACAATGTGTTTTAACAACTGTACTGAATTATTTAACATTTTTTCTCAGTTTAATTCGTCGCTTTCTGTTGCACAAACTCCACAGCCGGTTTTCTTAATGGGCACCACACCCTTAGTGCTGAACAGCGGAGTTTCGGAGGGTTTGGATAACCCGTTTTATGTTTACAGAAAAAGCATCGAGGACCTTTACGTCTCACAAAAATATTTTTCTCGGTTGTTTGTTTTTGCTCGGGTTAACATCGTCGTACTCTGTAGCTTCGTGCCTTAGTTTCAGCTACTTACTTTTTTAGGAATATTTTGGAGGGATAGATTGTAGCTTTTAGCCACATAAACACCGATTCCGACTTCTGATATATGCCTTTGGTAACTGCTTGTACAGAACACTGTCAAACGATATCCTAGGAGTATTCATTAAAACGCAGACAACTATCAATAAGAAGGAATTGACGGCCCGTCCTAGGAACTAGAGGTTTAGGAGTCGGGCCCCAAACTTGAGAGGGGTTAACGATAAAGAAAAGAGTTGCGGGAGGCCCCCGGACAACCGACTACGCCTCTACTAGCTACGAACGAAGGTTCTATACGTAGTTTCTAGACATGACGACGGTTGTCCTTGTTATCTAAAGACTGAATAATGCTCTTATCGAGCAGCCTTGACTGATAACCCCGGCTTGTCCGTTGCCGGAACCCTTCTCTAAAAATAAACCGTTGAATTAGCGAATCTATCGAGAAAAGGAGATAACGAGCCGACAGAATCGTACAAAAAGAAAACACACACTAAGAGCCTCGCTGAAAACGACTCGGCTGAGGAAACAAAGCCACTGAATCGATCTGGCAGCTTCTTTCACTCGACCTCTTGAGTTCTGCCAGAAAGATTTTACTAACAATTATCTTAACCGACATTAACTGTTCTTCCCACTTTGTTTTAACTTGCAGACAGTTATTCGACGATTCAGGCCTCGAAAAATGTTTTCGAAACCCGTAGAATCGTTTTCGAAATTAAACCCAAGTGCTCAAAATATATTGCCACCGGACGGAATTACTAGGCGGCAATAATACGCTCCGTCGCCTTTCACACACTCGAGTCATTTTTCACTGATGTGCAGCTCGTAAAATTATACGGCACCCAGGGCTGGATTTACCACTAGGCCCACTAGGCCCCGGCCTAGGGGCGCACAATGCCAGGGGCGCACGCTAAAAAATATATTTGTTTACAACAAAGAAACTGTTCATGACGAGTTAAGAAAGAAAGTTTTACACTGAATTAAAAACCATGATTAATAATTCAAAGAATCACTAATTACTACAGCCACTGTAATCAGTGGATAAAACAAAACACTGTGCACAGTAAATAAAATTATAGGCTCTGCATAAAATATTTTTAGTTTATGTTTAACCATAATAAAATCGAAAATTAGGTATTGGGACGTATCTTAGTTGTTTTCTCTAAGATCGACGAAACGCCTGTCTGGTGACTGTAAACACATGTCTTACAGCCTAAAACTAAAATTACCTTCCCTTTCTATCTAAATAATATGCAACGTCCTTATAGGTACAGTACAACTATGTCGTAAGGAATTCCCTCTCCCCTATACGTGAAAGCCAGACCTAAAATTTAAGTATGCAATTCCGCAGCACATGTAAAAAAAAGTATTAGTGTTTTGATAGTCAAATAAATAAACAAATAATTAATTATATACATACCTAGTTTAGCCGGACACATTTTTTTTTGCGTTT
The DNA here is from genome assembly GCA_001010745.2 of Gerris buenoi. Lineage (NCBI taxonomy): Eukaryota > Metazoa > Arthropoda > Insecta > Hemiptera > Gerridae > Gerris > Gerris buenoi. Next base: position 35,864 of record KZ651227.1, read on the forward strand.
AAAAAGACGATTAATATCTAATGTACAACTTTTAATAATGAAATATTATTCGTTTATAATTTTGATTAAATAAAATACCCCGGTCTTTATATCCCGTTCATAAAAAACTTAAATTTATTTGTATAAAATAACATTTTAAATGCTCTTAGAATAGGCTAAAAAGACGTTTTCAAGTAACGTGAACTATAAACAATTTTCCCGGGGGAGGGCCCCCGGACCCCCCTAAATGAGAGCCTAGCCCCCCTTTAAAATTGGCTAGATCCGCCCTTAATATGAAGTAATTTAAGAACAAAGAAACCCAGACTGTTTAATTGTCAGTGATTATGCTAAGCCCACATTACATCACCCCCCCTTTTTTTTTTTTTTTTTAATTTACAATGCAACCAAAATACAAATCATACAAATTATTTGGTATAGATAAATTATTTTAAAATTAATTAATATAGTTTTACATTAATTAATAATTTAATCATATTTTTGAGTATGATTAACTCCCCCTCCCCCCTCCCGCTCTCTACGATAATATGATAAGGGGGCGGCAAAAAGTCTTGGGCCTAGGAGCGCTCAAACTCTAAATCCGGCCCTGACGGCACCATGTTCGTTACTGCTTTTTCCGTAGATACATACTTAGACAATCCTTCTGTCAACTGCCGTGTTTGACTAGGACGCGTTAAACACGTATGTAGGCATTAAATGGAACTCTTTAAAGAGGGTCGTTAACGTTATAACTATGACATCGGTTTTATAAAATAAACCCGATTTGTTTTCTGCAAGTACCACCGATAGTAGAAACCTAAAAACCAATGATTCTAAAGTTTTTCATTTGTGTGCCGATAAGCTCTTAAATGCTTTCGGTTAGTGTCCGTGAAAATCCAAAACAGATTTTATAGTATAATATATCCCCTTACTTTTATAATACCAACTATAATGTCTTATTGCTATAAATTTTCTCATTATAGACCAAATGAAGATTACAAATTTAGGACGTGTGCTTAATTTTTCCTTTTACCTAATTATTTTATCTTGTCGAAGAAAGAACAGTATATTATATTGAATTTCTTTTTGATATTACTCGAAGAAATAACTGCTTGTAGTTAATAATTATGGATGCTAAATTATATTATGGAAATTATAATATGTTGTATTATATTATGTTGTATGATTTACTCCATTACATTTTACATTATTCTTACTTAAAAAAAATTTTTAATTACTTTTCTTGTTCTTAATATATTAAGACGTACTTGAAATCTTTTTACGGCTCTCATTCAAAATGGAAATATTGGTGCTTGATTAAGAGTGTTTTATATAAACAGATTTTAAGTTAAGAGGAAGTGGTTAAAAGCTATAGTGTTAGCGAGTAGAGCTATTTACAGCTTGGGAGTGATAAGGGAATAGTTTATAACTTTTAAGGGGCCCTAGAAGTTCAATTCGATTGACAATCTGACGTATGATTGACAATTTGGAGAGGATTGACAAACTGATTGATGGTGTAAAGGGCAAGATTAATGAATTGATGAATGTGACTGACTTCTAGATATTTTAAAATCCAAGCTTTAATCATGGGGGAGTGGGGGATTCTGTCAATCTGACTGACGGTGTAGTTTTATCAGTCCTTCCTCAGTCTAGTGTCATTGCGTGCCGCCATGGAAAACATTTGCTACTTCCCGAGTTTCTTGATTCTGGTGACTACAATAATTTTGAATAAGTGTTAGCAAGGTTCATACAATTATAAAAACTACTCCACTGATGAATTGCGCTACCTCACTGTATTCAAATAAGTACATATCATCTCTGGGCACACGACACTCCTTATAGGCTTCTATTTTTTCTAGATTAATTCGTCTAACTCTTGCAGTGTATACTATGTTTAATGTCTGTGATATGAAGGGAAAATAAAATCCAAAAGAATAAAATATAATGTCCCTGATTTTACATGGGTATTTTGTATTTTTATTTAAATATTGCGTACGTCGATTATTACAGTAAACAATTAGCAATTATTTGATATAATCTTTCTTACCGTTATATTTTTGTCCACAGACATTTTGAGTTGTTGTATCGTCTTAAAAATAACGATAAAAATTATTCACTTCAAATGTAATTCCTAATGATGGTGTTTCATGTGCTTAAAATGAATAAGACTACAATAATATAATTCTGGAGTAAAATGTTTATTTATTTTGCTAACTAGGCATCGCGTGGCTCTCTCATTGAAGCGAGCGTATTGCCATAAAATACTGAATATTGAAATTTGTTAATCATGATGAATGTCATAGTTGAAGATAAGTGGAAGAGGACAGTGCAGGTAGAGTGGGGGGACTCGGTATAAAGCTTTACTCCCTAAACAAACCTATACACTACAAGACTATAAGAATCTTAACCACCCCAGTTGCTTTTAAAATATCAGGTATTATAAATGTATCTCTTCATTACTCGAATACTAAAGCTTGTATCCAGTTGAAATTTTACATACTTGTTTTAGTTGTACTTTAGACGATGTACATGAAGTTTTATTTAAATCGTTACGTTAGAACGTAAGATATCGGTAAAATGGTTCTCTATTTTAAACGTTTAGGTCCGCTTTAATAGTTTTAGCGATCTTTATTAATTCATAGTGGTGTCGCTGTTGGTTTTACTAAAAAGTGTTATTTTAGAAAAATGTTCATCTCATCGATTAGGTGATGACAGAATTTTTTCCCGTTCTGAAATTCCAATTTTAAATTTGAAGCTCACGTTAGGGCGAGCATTGCGCGCGAACTCTTGGACGTATCAAGCTGTCCAACGAACTCGTCCTGAGCATTAGTAAAATGAACATGTGTACTAAATTTCATCAAAATCGGTCAATTTTTACTCAAGTTATCGTCGTACGTTTCACACACAGACACACAGATACACAGACAGACACGGATCATTTTTCGTTGAATGTAAGAAGCTCGCTGCGCTCGCTTCAATTGCTCATAAAAAATGTGATATTTCAGCCCTGGTCGCTGATATCTCACGCAGCAAGTTCAGATACGAGTTTAGTTTTTACAGTTTTACTCGCTTCTTTCAACTAACGTTACGCAGTCGACTCTTTATTTTATAGCTAATGTCAAGATAATGGCCGAAGATGCCTTCTCCTTACGAGACACTCGCACTTAATAGCATTTCGGTGGCGAATGAGCTGATATTAACTACCTATTTTAATGCCGATCTAATTGATACTCAATCTAATTGATAGGGTCCCTTGTGATCCAAGTCGGTATTGTTAATCCGATCGAACGTTTAGAGCCCCTTAAGAGATTCCATAGCTACTTCCCTGACCTCAAGTCACAAGTGCTCTGAGTTATCGATTTCGGTTAGTAATTACGATTGATAATTTCACACCGACTCGCTTGTTCATTTATCTTGTTATATCGCTACTCTATAGTGATTAGACACCCATCACACCTTGATGCAAGGTGTAGTGATTAGACCCCATCACACCTTGATGCAAGGTGATTTTAGTTTATCAGCTGTTTCTGATCCCATTCCGCTGCTATGAACACAACAAATCACAATCTTATCGCATTTCCTTATATGCTGCATTCCTCGTAGTTATGATATCGAGGAAGGCTCGAGACTTGCTAAACATCGTTGACTCTCAATTTCAATGCACAATTAGCTATGTCTACTGTTATCTCTGTTAGACCGGTTTCAATTATTCTTTAGCTTAATGAGTCAACGTAGGACGATGAGTCCCAGTAGTGGCCCTATCTTATCCTACTTTGCAAATATTTCAGTAGTTTTAAGTTAATTCCTTCTAAATAAAGTATAGGTTCTTATCGAGCAAGAATACTTACTCATAGTGAAGGTAGATTAGTAAAGAAAAACACTTTTACTTGGTCAATAACTTTATATTGTCAAACCATAAAGATATATTTATCGTACATACCGGTTTCGACTTATTCAGTCATCATCAGTGTAATGATAATTTACAATTTTACAACTGGGATATAAAGGTTAAAAGAAGAGGGGTTTGGGGTACATGGTGTGGGAGGGGAGGTCGGTATAGTTGGGTATCGGCAAAAGAGGAATTATCTCCGCGTCTAGGATCAGAGGAGTTTGGGATTATTGCGGTGGAATTTCACCCTCATTGTACCTGGGTTACTTTCTAACAAATTTTACATGTTTGACTATAAATCTAACTAAATAATATAACAAAATAATAAATTCAAATAAATATGATAACATTGGTGAATTGAAATGGTAGGAGGTTTCTGAATTAAGGACATAATGTTGTAATATATGTGTGTTTGTTATTGGTTTGACTAGGGGTGATGTATTGAGGTTAATTTTATCATTGAAGCATTCTATATTATTATTTTGGAGGGCTCTGTTAATTTCTAATTGCTCTAGTAAATCTAATTGTTTTCCTTTGCTGCATGTGTGTATGAGTTTTACGCTATTATTTGTGAATGTGTGATTGTTATTTATAAGGTGTTCCGCGAAGCTAGATTTATTATCTTTAGTGTTCCAAGAGTGTATATGTTCTTTTATTCTAGTCTTTAGCTGCCTTCCGGTTTGGCCTAAGTATACTCCTTGGCATGTATCACATGTGAGTTTATATACTCCGCTTTTTTCTAGTATGTCTGATTTGTCTTTTGGTGTACCTATGATCTTCTTAAGGTTAGTGTATGCTTTATAACTCGTTTTTATGTTGTGTTTATTTAGCTGATTTCCAATAGTTTCCGAGATTGTTCCTAAATATGGCAGGCTTATCCATTTCTTATTATTATTAATTTGTGGTTCTAGTTGGATGCTTAGATTAAGCATCCAAGAATACTTACGTTAAGCTTAATTCGTCGTAGAACGTTTCATAAGTTTCAGAACGAGTAACTGCACTTTTCTGGCGCATATTCGCACTTTGTTGGATTCGTCATTGAATCTTTAGAACGAAGTTATCAGTTTATTTTAAAAATAATAATAAAAATGTTTTACAGAAAGGTTTGGATCTAGGATGAGTGAATTGACACCAGTTCGCTCGTCGTAGATCCCAACTTGTCTTTATCAAACATTTTTTTATTTTTACAATAAATTATTAGTTTACTTTAGAAACGAAATTAAAATTTTTCTAAACAAATTTAGTAAATAATTTTAAGTAGTATAAACCGGTCTCTATTAAATTCTAATACTGTGTTTTTTACTTTAAACTGACTATTTCGTTCATTCATACTTATTTACCATGACTGAGTTCCATCGAATTTAAGTACGAAGGCTATTCGGAGAGTAACCTCCGATTGGCCTCTGTGTGGGAAGGAGGGGGACTTGCAACGCCAAATTTCACGATTTCGGAGCTATTTAATGAATTTCCATAGATTTCTAGCACTGTGTTATGAGAGGAAGTAGCAGAGAGGTTAGGTTACCTAGGTTAGGTTCTGTGCTTGAAGGGCGCTAAAAAATTTGAAGCGTACTTTTCAAGATGCTATAAAAACCGAACTAGTTCTCGTAGGACATTCATTTGACCAAGGCTATATGCAAGTGAACGTCAGTGCAACAAGCGTCGCTAGTCCCACTACTTCCCGCTCAGTGGCCAATCGGAGGTTACTTTCCGAATTGCCCTCGTACTAATAATTTTAAACGTCCGATAATTTATTTAAGATATTATTTTGTCGACGAATAATTGGGCCGAAAAACGTCAAAAAATACCATCTTCCAATTGCTATGCTCTGCTTCTGGGAAGCTGTGCCAGATAGAGAAATACGGTATTAAGAGTCGTATTCAGTACCCTCGATATATAAGGCCCCATATTGTTTTTTGCAGAGTTGTAGTGTAATGAGAGGTAGTTATTGAGAGTGGTCATTTTGAATAGCGATTGAAATAATTTAATAAGAATTCTACTATAAATGTTTTTACGGTGATTGCAGGTGAGATGTGCGGAGAGAGGTATGCCTAGAAGAAGAAAAGAATGTCAACCATGGCCAGGATTCTCGTCGCACTAGTGTTAGGGGCGTTGGCTTCCATCGCTCTCTGTGCCTGGCAGGAAAACCACCGACCCAAGATGTTCGTCCAATTAGGTAAGTCACATTGTGCATGTAACTTTGTTGTTATCTTATCTGTAGATCATTCTTACGCTTCGAGCTGTCAAGAAATCTATCTGGTATTGGTCGAATCGTATTATGCCGAGATCCAAATACTATCGTCTAGGAGCTCGATTCCTTACTGACGGCCGTATTCATTACGCCCGAGATGTAAGATTATATATTTTTCTTTATAACCTTACGAAGGGGCAAGAGCTTTTCACGGCGGAAAGATCAAAAGAAGGAAAACTATCGGTCACAAGAAAGGGACGGTGACAAGCCGCTCTTTGTATTTATGTAGAGAACTCGGCTTTCATAAAGGGTCGAGACTCCGTCCTGACCTAATCTGCCAATTAGCAAGTAACTGTAGGGGGGAAAACTTACCTCCGCATTAAAAATAATCTGTATGTTACTACAAAAGACAGAGGAGTAGCGTGGAAAACCGCAGGGCCCGTAACTCGCAAAGGGTGCCGACCACATAAGGTCTCTGCTAAAAGTCGACACTTTTAATTAGACCTTAAGTTCGTTCTTTTACTACCCTAATAGAGGGAGAGGACGCAAACTTCATCTTTGTGGGGAAGGGTAGGTATTACCGTCTCGTAGCGTCACTAAACAACACGTAACTAATTATATAGCTTCTATAAAAACGTCAAATCATTTTATACCAGAGAAGTAACAGACCAACTAATACCTATATATACATTTTAAATGCTAATTTAGTACTTCTTAAAATCGGCTATATCGGTTATGATACTTTAACCGGCCGTAGATTACGGATCCTATGCTTTTATTAAAGGCTGTAATTATTAGTCCCGTTGGATTGGGAAAGTATTTTATTTCTGTTAACAAAATAACCTACGATGTTTTGTATAGCATGTGTTTATAATTACATAGGTATTTCCCCATTTACATAACCAGTGTTGACAAATTGTAATGAATATTCCATAATATACCTAAACATTAAATTATAAATTGAAACAAAATCAACTGCTGGTATAATGTATGTGAAGTACATGCAAGGAAGTTTTCATCAGTCATACATTTGGCTCCACTCTATCTGCAAGACTTTTATTTATCTGCTTGTACAAATTTTCTTTTTCAGTCAGCGTTTAATTTTCCTGTACGAGTCAACGCTAGGCCCTTTTTTGAAAGCTAAAAAAATGGAACAAACTGTATAAAAGTTTTTAATTCGTTATAGTTAACTAGATGCTGAAGCCGATTAATGCGAGTTATGGGCACGATATCGTCTGTCTTCCTACTCCAACTTTAAATTATCTAATTTCACGCTCGCCTCATTTTTCCCCGCTTATACAACTTTTACTTTGGTCGCCATTTTTTTCGGTTTTAAAGTTCTACAGGAGAAAAAAACCCTGACTGTTTTCTATTTTGATGTATTATTTCATTTCTCTCGCCTTTTACTTGTTTTTGATTTCTCTATAACCATAAAAATGAAATGAAAAGCCCTCAAACACTTATTGCTCATTCTAGTTGCGTCCGCTGTCTAGGTCTGCACTTAGATGCTCATTTAACATGGGCACATCACACTAATCATAAACGTCAAACGTGCAATACTCGCTACAAACTTCTACACAGACTCATACACAACACATCTAAACTCAACATGCAAAACAAAGTATACTCAACACAATAATAAATCCAAGATGGATATATTGCATAGAACTTTGGTGTTGCACCAAACCCTCCAGTTTCTACCGCATCCAATCACTCCGATCCGAGATCCTAAGAAATTGTTCAAAACTAATTCCCGTCATATTTGCTTGAACCTACACAAGTGAATCAACTTTTAGTTGAATGAATTTCATTAAGAACAAAAATAGGTCCCGCCTAACACATCATGACATCAGCACCTGCCAAGAACAGCAGTGTCCAAAGAACCAGTAGACATGTATCATGGCCACCCTAAGGCTAGGCGCACACTGGAGACAAAACAGTCTGCAGACATACAGACTTATTTGTCTCCAGAGTGCGCTTAGCCTAAGAAAACATGTTTTTATGGTTTTTCATAACTATTGATTAAATGACATAGATTATTATTATTATTATGTATCATGGCCACCCTAAGGCTAGGCGCACACTGGAGACAAAACAGTCTGCAGACATACAGACTTTTTTGTCTCCAGAGTGCGCTTAGCCTAAGAAAACATGTTTTTATGGTTTTTCATAACTATTGATTAAATGACATAGATTATTAGAGATTTTAAGTAATATTGCATAATGGCTGTTTATTGATCTATTTAATCTACAATGATTAGGAGCACAACTTTTATTATATTACATTTACTATTGTTAAGTTACTATTTCAGTTTTTTAAAATATATAT
>KZ651227.1:56446-74586 GCA_001010745.2 Gerris buenoi
CAGTTAATACTGCAGACATACAGTTAATACTGCAGACATACAGTTAATACTGCACACATACAGTTAATACTGCAGACATACAGTTAATACTGCAGACATACAGTTAATACTGCACACATACAGTTAATACTGCAGACATACAGTTAATACTGCAGACATACAGTTAATACTGCACACATACAGTTAATACTGCAGACATACAGTTAATACTGCAGACATACAGTTCATACTGCATCAAGAAAATTCTGAATTACGCGAGTACAGTCAGTTTTCAACTTGCGTCTTGATTTTTACGTTAAATCTTTTTGTTAGGCATCTGACACTCGTCTCACTTGCACATTCGTATCCTTGTCGGCATCTAAATGATCAAATATGCGAACCCAAGTAAAGCCTCCAGTATTTTGTCACGAGTTTCATCTCTCTTATTAATCGATAGATATGTAACTTTGTAATTCGCTATGTAGTTTTTGAAGGCGTAACGAACGCGTGTGTATCTGTAGGAAGGGTGTTCTGGCGAAGGCTCGCACTTAGTCGTCTGGTCGTTAGTGGAGCGAAACCTACTCCACCGAATATAGCTCTTAATGTTATGCACCCCTAGAAGGATTCATTTTATTCGAGTATCGTCATCACAATTCCGCTTATTGCGTTAGTACGGCTTGTTCTCTCACCCCTCGTAGCATTGTCGGGGGGAACCGAGTGCTGTCGCTTTTAATGAGGCTTTCAGCTCTTCGTTCGTTTACGATATTTAAAAAGATCCTCTGAATCGTCTTGCTCGATAAAAGAAAAATAGGGAAATACGTGCTTCGAATTAATACAGGAAAACGACACGTTACCGAGCGACCTGACCGCCTTACGCTAGGTATATTGTATAATGTCAATATGAAATAAAATGTAGCAAAAATCAAACTGGAGCATATTTGATTTGGAAGTTTTTAAGTGGAGCCCCAGATGTAAATATAACTCTACGTGACGGCTGTAAAATTAAAACAACCTTATAGATAAACGATACCGCCCACTCTCCTATTATAGATACTGTAAATACCTACTCGTTTTTGCTAAATCATTTTACAAAACTATGTTAATTAATAAGGCAGGCGAGGTTCTCTGTGTTTTACTAGGATTAACTTCCTCTCTGCTCCTACCATTTAAATGTTTTATTTTATAAACAAGTGATTTTTTTTTATGTTATAGATTAGCGATTTATTATTATTATTTTGTATAAACAAGTCGATTTTTTATTTAGTTATATTACTAGCATAAGGTACTCTACTCTGATTCTTATTCTTGTCGGCATCTAAATTATAAAATATTCGAACTTAACGGAAAACCTTCTGTATGCTTTCTTGAGTTTCGTCTCTACTATTAACATTGATCGATAGACTTGTAGCGATCTAAAGGTCGACCGATGAATTAACCTGCCGGCGTTAGTGGGCAGTGCAGTCACGGATGTCTGAGAAATGGTTCATAGTTTAGTTCATAGATTGGCGTTCATACGTTTAGTGCCGTATTGCGTTCTTTATAATAACTACATTTAAAAATTCATCGGTCTACCACATAAAAGTGTTCTTTTTCAAACACAGTCCACTAACCCCCGCTCACCACACTGTTCGTTTCGTTTGTTTTAACTGATTCTGCTGAAATTCGGTGCATAACCCTTTAAGTAGGCTACCCGGTGCATAACCCTTTAAGTAGGCTTCCCGGTGCATAACCTTTTAAGTAGGCTATCCGGTGCATAACCCTTTAAGTAGGCTACCCGGTGCATAACCCTTTAAGTAGGCTACCCGGTGCATAACCCTTTAAGTAGGCTACCCGGTTCATAACCCTTAAAGTTGGCTACCCGGTGCATAACACTTTAAGTAGGCTTCCCGGTGCATAACCTTTTAAGTAGGCTACCCGGTTCATAACCCTTTAAGTTGGCTACCCGGTGCATAACCTTTTAAGTAGGCTACCCGGTGCATAACCCTTTAAGTTGGCTACCCGGTGCATAACCCTTTAAGTTGGCTACCCGGTGCATAACCCTTTAAGTTGGCTACCCGGTGCATAACCCTTTAAGTAGGCTACCTGGTGCATAACCCTTTAAGTTGGCTACCCGGTGCATAACCCTTTAAATAGGCTACCTGGTGCATAACCCTTTAAGTAGGCTACCCGATGCATAACCCTTTAAGTAGGCTACCTGGTGCATAACCCTTTAAGTTGGCTACCCGGTGCATAACCCTTTAAGTAGGCTACCCGATGCATAACCCTTTAAGTAGGCTACCTGGTGCAATCCCTTTAGAGCCGATTTCGTTTTGCGGTTTTGTTCAGTTGTGCGTGAATTTTTCCAAAATGAAAATAAAATCAATTTAATTTCTCGAGAATATATTTTCTGTGTGTGTGTAATATAAAGTTGGGACGGATACAGAATGCTTAAGAGTGGTGGTTAAATGTTACGCCGTATTTAAATGCAAGGAGGAGCGGTGCGCGGAGACTGCGAGTAACCTCTACTTTTTACTCTCTCCCTTTATTATGTTTTAAAGAGGGTTTTCTTTTCTTCTTTTAATTAACTCCATTATTTTTCCGAGCGTAATCGTTTTCAAGTCCGGGTATACTTTGTCGAGACGGTCGTTGTGAAAAATCGAATTTCTCTGTGGTCGGCACCCTCCCGGCTAGCTCGCAAAGCAATAAAAGCGACCCCCTCGTCTGTTTTTATTCGGTTGTTTCGCTTGGCGGAGGGCGTTTCTAACGCTGTAGAAGTGGAGCGACTTAGAAACGGATAAAACTCGACTGGCGTCGCGACACCACCCCTCCGAGTCCTTCCCTCTCGCATACGTAGTTTCTACGGCCGGTCCGGAAAAGCTTGACGGATCGATGGGACGGTGTTCGTCTCTCCTCCGGATTCTTACTACGCGCCTTTAAAAATAATAAGCCGCGTCGTGATGATTTCGCTTCGTATATCTCGGAGAGTGGAAGAGTCAATCAAGTACCGGAGCAAACAAACTTCTTCTAATGAATCCGTCAAGGTCGTCCTTCTGCTTGCAATGTCATAAGATTGCAAGCAGACGGTTGCCATGGGGTATGTACGAGTATGTAGTCAGGTGCTTACCCGGGTGTCTAACAGAATATTACATTTGCCTGTCTAGCTTTTCCTGTCTAGCTTTCCCTGCCTAGCTTTCTATGTGTAACTCCCATGTTCTTGCAATTTTAAGCTTTATTAGTTTCCTAACTAGACAGGGTAATATTTAACCAAGAAGAGCAAATATCGACTTTGGAATAGTTTTTTGTTGTACACGTATTTTTAATTCGATATTTGTTTTTACCAAAAATATGTTGTTTGAGTGAAATGAAAAAATTAACAAATGAAAAATCAAGTTTTACCCAAGTTATCGTCACCGGTCGATTCCGTGACGTTGGTTTTTCCGGATGTACTCCCGGGCTGCAGGCACTGTAACGTGCCATAGAGAACTCCGTTCCAATAATAATAGTGATAATTTATTTTAAAAGAAAGTTTCTTTTAGAGTATGATTTCTGAATTATAACTCACAGTTCTCTGCTATAAAGTTCACTTACTATACTGTGGAATAAGGATTGACGATGTGGGACGCACTTTATATTTTGCATCTTGTTTTCCCTGCAAATTGTGGAGAATCTTCATGGTCTCTGTGGAACCCAAAAATGAACTGAAATCTTGATTGGGGTTTTTTGATTATATTAAAAAAAAAATTTTTCGTCCATCTTATCTCAATGCTAGGGAGAAGGTTAAATTATTCGGAGAACGTGATTATTTTTATTTTGTAAGATTTTATGCCCCTAAGCCTTTTAGATCCTTTCGGCCTTTATATAATAACTATTCGTTTCACCAAATAGTTGATATACAACAGCAATGTAATACCGTGTTTGCACACTGCAATAGGCTACACAATTTGTGAGAGACGCCAAGGGATGTGCCGCGCAAGCGTGACACATAGGAACTGTTCCAACATCAGCCAAGCAAGAATGGCGGTATGAGAGTACGCTCGTCTCTGATAAGTCCTATATCTGATTTTCTTGGTCTGGTATAGGTCCAGAGTTGAGTGGACATCGTCGGGCCCCTGATGAGTCGGACGCGACGAAACGATGAAGGACATTGCGTAATGCCGATCCAACATCATTATGACGTATTGTCTGATGTTGAAACAGTTCCTATGTGTCACGCTTGCGTGGCACATCCTCGGTGTCACTCCATCCTGCGTAGCACTCCACCTTGGTGTCTCTCACAAATTGTGTAGTTTATATACGTTTTTAAATATATTTTAGCAAATTTTATTTTTTCTCAGAGCTTTATTTAGTTATAAAAGTAAATAAAATTTGTCTTTCTTTTGTTTAAATATGACGTAACAAGCATAAAATATTATTTCTTTTTTTTGCTTGTTAATATTAACTACGGGGTGTTTTTAAAAGTTAATTGCCAAGAGGAAAGCACGTTGGATCTGGCCTATGTTATCACATCTTTGAAATCAAGTACTTGGACGGTGCCCTTTACTCTGGTTCACTTAAGTTGCGAATTGCTTTGAACAGAGTTGCAAAAGAAATAAGGTTGTAAAAGCGAGAAGCCAAGTCAAAAGCAAGTGGGGAAATGTCAAGTGCTTGCAGCTCCTTCTCCTCACTTCCTATCTCTTATCTCGCCCATCCGTCCACTTTTTTCACTTTTTTTTTCAGTGAGCAAAGGTACAGGTTACAGTGAGTGGTTTTGAAAATAGTAACAAATTTTGTTTACTACTACTACTACTACTAATAATAATAATAAGTTCATTTGCTCTTAAGTACAACACTCTTGGCAATGTACAGTAATATATTATTACGAAATATAATCAAAATAATAAATGAACTTTTAGGTTTTGGGTTAAAAAAAAAAAATAAATAATAATAATATCATGACATAATAAGTATAAATAAATAAAAGCCTTCTTATATGGATAATAAAATAAATTAAAAAATTAAAAATATCAATTTATCATTAATAAGTTAAAGCCACCGACCTGAGNAATTATAATTTGATTTAAATTAAAATTTAAACTTTCCGCACTATGAATACTACCAAAAACTTAAGAATGAATTTTCTACTTGATTGTACTTCGGGTACTTTGTAATTATAAGCGACATTTCTCGGTCTAGTTGTATATTGTCGTAAAGGTTGACTCCTAGAAAATTAAAAGCTTAATTCGGGACTAGGTATTGTTATTGACAGAGGAAATTATTCTTCAGTGTAGTTCAGTGGGTTAGAGCGCTATACTGGAAGTATGGAGGCCCGTGGTTCGAGTCCCGGCGCTGGAGTCTATTTTTCTATTTTTTTTCTCTGTCTATCTCCCTTTGTTAATAATATTAAGATTTGATTTAAATTAACAAAAATATCAATTTATCTTAAATTAATAAGTTAAGGCCGCCGACCTGAGCTTCATGCTATATAATAATATATAGGCTGAGAAAATAGCTTAAAACGCGGACGGAGATAGCCCGCGTTAGATTCCCCCCCCCCCAAGAGAAGTTTTTTATGATAAATTTTTGATGAAATTTTATGATAAAATGTTCACCCCCCCCCCCCAAGAGAAGTTTTTTATGATAAATTTTTGATTAAATTTTATGATAAAATGTTCACTAATAATTAAATGTACATACGAATATACGAAAACTAATAAATGGGAAACACTGGGCTGATTAATTATGAACTCGTATATGTGAATGTTTGTTCGAGTTGTCTCGGACTGATTTTTTTAATTTTCATATATATAGCGGGATGGGGAAATAAAAAAAAAGTTATTTTAAAATATAATAACGAATATACCTCCTTAATAATCTACATAACCCTTAAAATTAGTGGGATTTTTTTTTTTTTTTTTTTTTTTAATTTACTATTCAATTTTTTAGTTAATTTTTGTCGCTTTACAAATGCGGCTTTTAACACAAAAGATTACGGCCTGCCTGTTTGTTAAATCAATCCTATGCCTACGATTGTCTGCATATTGCAAGAGCTCCAAGCCAAACCATTAATTATTCTTTTTGGCCTTTGAGAATGAATACGTCTTTAATTGCCTTTTTGTTAATTGCCGGCTATTTGACGAGTGAAATTGAAAAAAAAAAAAAATGAAATTTCGTTTTCAAACGTGCATGAAACACGTATTTTTGCTTATTGGCAGGACCTCAAATTAATTTACAAGTCGGGGGCAGTAGGGACTGAAAAAGTGATGAGTGATCCTTCATTTAGTAAGGTTATTAAAATAGTTCTTAGTAATATCGTAGTGATACGGATTTAAATTAATTTTCCGCCGTTATTACCCTATAAATGATCTAGCTAATCCTAGAAATGATTCTAGTCACTTTGAGTCACGATTATAATTTCTTATATCGTGTTTAACCCTGACAAGTTTTAATGAAAAAACTTTTAAACGTTTTCAGCGTGAATACCTAATAATTATGCGAGATTGAACGATACTGCAGACGACTTTATACTGACATATGACAGATCTGCAGACGACTTTATACTGACATATGACAGATCTGCAGACGACTATTATACTGAAAAATGACAGATCTGCAGACGACTTTATACTGACATATGACAGATCTGCAGACGACTTTATACTGAAAAATGACAGATCTGCAGACGACTTTATACTGACATGTGACAGATCTGCAGACGACTTTATACTGACATATGACAGATATGCAGACGACTTTATTCTGACATATGACAGATCTGCAGACGACTTCTGTAAATTTCCTGCTTCGGCTTCGCCTTTGCAGTATATTTGTTTAGCCTATCCTCGACTTCGGAACTAAAACTTTTCGGCAAAATTCCATTTTGTTGCCTAGTAACGTAAATAACTATTTTACTTAAATATCCAAGATTTAATTGTTAGTAAGATTATGTTGCCCGAAAAACTTGTAAAAATGTATAAATGATGCTTCAGGCACGTCTATGCCTCGGAGAGAGGCGAAATATAGACAGAAATATGTACTATGACGGAAGTATAAACCTATTTTATAACCCTTCAACAACCCCCTAATATTGCTTACTACCTTTCTTTTTATTTTATACCGTACAATTATTTCAATAAATGACTAATTGCGGTCATGTTTTGCTGATATTATTTTGTTTCTCACCGGGATGTTCTCAAGTTAGAGGTATCGACAAGCCTGGTCCATCCAACCCGTTCGTCATAATAACTTTCCCATTAATTCGTGCTATAACTTGTGCCTTCGACTACCCATTACAATTGATCTCGACTCCTCTATCTCTAATTTGTTCTGTAAAATGTTTATATAGCAATCCGTTTACGAGTAATCCCGATTTCCTCTGCCGCCCTTTATTTATAACCTGGTATATAAAATCAACGCCCCCAACTGTGTTTCTTGTGGAATTTAAAGAATTAACAAAACGGGTTTTCGATTCAATACTAATTTTCTCGTGGATCCTGGGTCCTCTAATGGACGCTGCTAAACTTTAATTAAGCTTAAAATTTCAGGTAGTGATTCGTCGTAAGAAAGTGGCTTTACGATCAAGTCAAAATTTGTCCGGCCTCTACCTTAAGAAGTTAGAAATATGAATTTCTTTCATTACAAGAGCACTGACCATTAGCACCCATATGCATTTTTCCAGGAGGGTGATTCTTTTAATTTAACCGAAGTCTTCAGGTTATTGGTGCAAGAGCCTTAAAAAATGTTTCTATGTCATTTAAAACGTGAATGAATCACTTTAATAGTGTGCTCAGTCAATGTACGAGTAGTATGTATTATTTTATGGTCTTCCATTGAGTACTAAACCCCGTTTACACGGTGATAGTTTTCGCGATAGTTGCAGTCATGATAGCAACTATTGCATTAACTTTCACCTTGTAGACTACATGATAGATTCTTTCGCGATAGAACTATCGAACATCACACTATCTCGTCTGACGAGATAGTTGTGTTCTATCACGTTAGTCAGAGTACTCACGTGGGAGATTTAAGAACTAAGACACCCGATTCAAGTTGCTAATTGGCTTATTGTTTCACGTGAAAACAGATCTAGACGGCAACATAATGTGATAGCTTGCTTTATATTTTTGGTATGAGATTTCGTTGTTTTCGACGGTATAAATATTCTTTTTTCTATTTATATATATATTATACTCGCATTATATTAAATGCTCCGTTTTCGTATCCTAGTCAGATATGCTGAATATGAGGAGAGACAGCAAGTCAGGACGATGTACAACTCGATAGTTCTATGACGTTGACTGACATGGTAGTTCTATCGTGAGAGAACTATCACTATAAAAACGGGGCTTGATAGCAAACATTTCGAGTGTATTACTTCTTCATTTACATATTCCAATAACCCGATCCATAAAATTTATCATTTTTGAAGTCGTCCTTCCTATCTTCATAGAGCATCGTCTACGTGTACTAAATTAATTATATAGATTTAGGACGTTTTATATAAGTATTTGACAAGACATTTATATTGGCCAGTCTGTCTCCGGTTTAAGCCTGGTGGATTTCTGCCGTGAAACCGAACATACTTAAGGATGGTGTAGAGAAGGATTTGACGTATGAGTTAGGGCACGGGCATTGGCACTCTTGACTTAGTTTCAGTAAAAGCCTAAATTCAGAGCCAGCACTCAACCCTTCAGTACCTATATACCCTTTACTCTTTACTGTAAAAGCCAAGAATCGGATGTAATAAGAGTTTTCACTAAGAGTAGGAGCTAGGCCCAAGTCATAACTTTAAGAGCTTTGAAAAACGCTTTGGCTTTCATGTAGAGACCCAGGGTGTCTCTCAACTTCTCAAGCACTCCGCTATTGAAATTATCGTGTATTAGAAATATCACCTGTTAATCTATATACGTACATTCTTCATACCTGTGTTGTGCTCGACTTCGACTTGCTTCTTGTTAATTAAAGCGATTTGCCTGCGTATACAGGGTGTCCCAGCTAATATGGAACTGCGAAATATCTCCGAAACCATGATAGATAGAAAGATGCGGTTTTCAGGGTTCGATTAAGGCTAAAAAGGCGCTTCTAGAACATATGCTGAACATTTTCTGTGTGCAGCGAAAGCGTGTGCAGCAAACAAAATAAACAAAAAGTGAATAGGAAGCCATATTTTTAAGACTAAATTTGGATTCTATGGCTAAAAATAAGACTTTTTTACTCTTGGAAATTTTTCGCTCCGATCATTAGTTTGCCGTCTAGAGAGCCCTAAACTTGATAAAATTTAAACTTTAAGTCCATTTTACAGCTAAACTAATGGATTTAGGAAAAAAAATCAAGAGACAAAAAATGATTATTTTTAGCCATAGAATCCAAAACCAATCAAAAATTCATACCTTATGCGTAACTTTTTTTTTTCCTAAAAAAGGTGTTCAGCAGGGCTCAAAATGTGAAAAAAATATCAATAATGCATCTTTTTAAGAATGGATTTGCATTCTATGGCTAAAAATAAGAATTTTTTGTTTCTTGATTTTTTTTCCTAAATCCATTAGTTTAGCTGTAAAATGGACTTAAAGTTTCAATTTCAACACATTCAGGGCTCTCCAGACGGCAAACTAATGATCGGAGCGAAAAATTTCCAAGAGTAAAAAAGTCTTATTTTTAGCCATAGAATCCAAATCCAGTCTTAAAAATATGGCTTCCTATTCACTTTTTGTTTATTTTGTTTGCTGCACACGCTTTCGCTGCACACAGAAAATGTTCAGCATATGTTCTAGAATCGCCTTTTTATCCTTAATCGAACCCTGAAAACCGCATCTTTCTATCTATCACGGTTCCGGAGATATTTCTCAGTTCCATATTAGCTGGGACACCCTATACGTAGGACTGTTGAGCTTTGGATGTTAGGCGATAACAGTTTCTCTTCGCTTTAAACAAAAACATTTTAATCGGATAGGAAATCTTATATAATCTCTGTTTAATTTATATTCTGTTTGGACACGTGACATTGTTTTTGTTTTTAAAGGCTCGTCCAGATTGTCGAACCGAACAAAGGAAACGAGCCGAGCATTGGTCTCTGCGCATGCCAAATGCCAAATGCGCCTGCGCATCTCAGACTGGGCATGCGCAAAGACCAATGCTCGGGTTGTTTCCGCTGTTCGGTTCGGCAGTCTGGACGAGGCTTAAAGTATTACATACCTTCTTTATTACTGCCACGCCGACTTCCATACCTGCTGCAGCCTTATTATGTCTTATTTTTTGTAATTATACAAATAAGATTAATATAATGATTATCTCTAAGTATGCTATATGTCAAACATTCATTTTATTGTCAATGAAAATTATAAGTTTCGATTACTGCTTACTGCTTATACTATTGTTTGATACTAAAAAAATTATTAAGTAAGTCCTCAGACTATCTTCAGGTTATCTCTTTCGTATACATAAGTCTAAGCATAAACAATATTATTGGTTCTACCCGCATATAATTGATATCTTTCACGCTAACATTTGCATCGGCAGATGTTCGTTTTCAATTTTGAATATTCTGTACGTCTAGTTACTGTCGTCATTACGAAGATATTGTCGGGTTTTTTGGACATTAGTTTTAAAAAGCTTGCCGACAATCTTTTCAATTCATTTCCAATAATAAATAAAAAAATATTCTACAAGCCATTCATTACATAATATTAATCGCCGATTATTTATTTCGATAAAAAAAAGTGAGGGCAGATTCACCTAGAATCTGTGGAATCGATAAACAATTTAAAATAAAAAAAAAATAACTTAATTGACTAAAAAACAATTAACAATGTTTTAGAATCTTTAGAAAGGCGTAGAAATAAAAATGTATTATTTTCCCTTGGAATCGATAAAAAAAAAAAAAAAAAAATTAGTTCAATTCTGAGTCTAAATAAAAGAAAATTCAGAGGTATAAAAACCTTTTCATTCCAATAAAGAATAATATTTTTTTGTTTAAAAAAAAGCAACCCAATTTTAAGAAATTAAACGGCTGCCAATTAATTGAAAATATATCACAGTTCACTTAGTTTCCAATTAACGGAAACAACTAGAGGAGGGATCGCGTTCTTCAAGCTGCTCCTACATGGTCTACGGACTGAACAAGGAAACAACTAGAGGAGGGATCGCGTTCTTCTAGCTGCTCCTACACGGTCTACGGACTGAACAAGGAAACAACTAGAGGAGGGATCGCGTTTTTCAAGCTGCTCCTACACGGTCTACGGACTGAACAAGGAAACAACTAGAGGAGGGATCGCGTTCTTCTAGCTGCTCCTACACGGTCTACGGACTGAACAAGGAAACAACTAGAGGAGGGATCGCGTTTTTCAAGCTGCTCCTACACGGTCTACGGACTGAACAAGGAAACAACTAGAGGAGGGATCGCGTTCTTCAAGCTGCTCCTACACGGTCTACGGACTGAACAAGGAAACAACGAGGAGGGATCGCGTTCTTCAAGCTTCCTACACTACACGGTCTACGGACTGAACAAGGGGGAAAAACTATTATTAATTTAACTATCCATTTGATAACATTAGATGTGAATCATTGAAACTAATAAACAACTCAATATATATGATTGTAATTAATTTATTTCTATTAATTAGGGGTTTCACAAAAAAGAAATCAATTTAAAATGATATATATGTACATTATATGAAATATAAAATTTATTTTATCTTACAATAGCATCTCATGTTTATTGATTGGTAAATTATATTTTATCTTGTATATAATCGAGTTGTGTCCCGACGACGTCGATTACTATTACTCGACGGCGATTGTTATTACTAAGCTAAGGTAACATTTATTCCAATGAAAACAATTTTTTTTGCTGATTTGTTAGTCTTCAACTAGAAATAATAACTTATCAAGATTAATTTACTTTTTTTTATCTAAAGTGGCGACTGGCTTACATCTGTCCCAAACGAGAGTTAGTGCGTTGACAGCGCGGGAAATCGAGTTACACACAGATTGGCCAACCTCTCTGAGGGAAAAAACATTTATCTTCGCCTAGTTGTCCCGGCCTTTTGTCCGGGAAAATCTCGAACTCTCATTGCCTCCCCACCCTATTTGCTAGTTTTCCCCGCTTTCAACGCACTAACTCTCGTTTGGCACAGACTGTAATTTTATATTTTTGGTTCGTTAATTATATTTTATGTATTAATTGAAAGAAAGCTTCTACGTATTGTTACCTTGTATTATTGTTGCTTTTATATTTTAATACGATGACCTATACTAAAGTCACTCTCAGCTCTGTTAGAAACACATAGTTCCGTAATGAGTTTCGCAAAAACCAAACGGAGGATGAGTAAGGTAACTTCTTCAAGCAAAACTATAAGTGTGTTCGCCTGAACATGGAAACTTTGTAAGAACCACATTGTTTCGTATCAAGCTTTCTCGGAACAAACTAGAGGTTAAGCCTAGTTTGCATGGATCGAGTATTTTAGTATTAGTAGCCACGGTCGAATAATTTAGTCAGTTTCGAGTAAATAACAAAGTGTCCAAACGAGTCTAGTACTAAATTACTCTACTAAAATACTCAACCCGTGCAAACTCGGCTTTATGCAACGAAACTTCTTCAAGCAAAACTATTTGTGTGTTTTCCTTAACATGGTAACTGCTTTGTAAGAACCATAATATGGTTTCGTATCGAGCTTGGCTGAAAGAAACTAGAGGTTATGCAACGAAACTTCTTCAAGCAAAAAATATGTGTGTTTGCCTTAACATGGTAACTGCTTTGTAAGAACCATAATATGGTTTCGTATCGAGCTTAGCTGAAAGAAACTAGAGGTTATGCAACGAAACTTCTTCAAGCAAAACTATATGTGTGTTTGCCTTAACATGTTAACTGCTTTGTATGACCACATAGGAAGTTATTAGCTTATAAGAGGTAATTTTGGTTTATTTAGTTTATTTATCTTTATTCGACGCAATACTTTTTGTTAAATTATAAACATGGGTTGAGAATTCGATAGAAAGGCTTTTGCTGAGGTTTTTATTTAAAATCAGGGCCAAACTCAAGTATAGAATCGAAGAAAAAATATAGATTTAGTGTTTATGTTAGACGTAGCAGCTTGTTTTTGTTAAGGAGCCATTAGGCTAAAAATGAACCCGCCCGCATGGTGACTAATTCAATATTCTTGTTCTAAAATATAAATTAATTTCTTATATTCTCTTCTTTTAAGATACAGCCTTTAGTATGTAAACCTGTCCGAGTTACTATCCGGACACAAGAGACCTATTTACTTAATGTATGGTGGCGTGTTTGAGGCGATATCCAATATGGGCCCACCATGGATAAAATGTATGTACCGAATGATTGTGGAGCATTTGGGCGGATAGGACTCTTTAGTGTGCAAGTTCAATAATAATCCATCGATATTAAATCTGTTCCTCGGTGCTAAAACAACCGATGACAATTTTTGATGATAATGAAATAAATTGATTATTGTGACTCATAAGGTAAGTAGATATCATTGCAAAGAACATTCCTTAGTATTATGAACGTTTTCGTATTTACCAATGTTAGGGATACAGGGGTAATTTTAGTGCTACAACAGCCTAAGTCATTTTTACCGAAACTGCCGATTTTCGGCATCGGTTGTTTTAGTATTAAGGGTACAGAAATATCAATGAATAAATATTAGCTGGAACGGGTTTTCACGAGTTTTATTCTGTGATGTGAGTTGCTCAAAATCTCCGAAGAAACGATCGACTTGAATTATTTTTACAGTCCGATATTCAGTGGCAACATTCAGTGAATCTGGTCTCGACTTTCACTCGTGTTCTATCTCGATATTAGAATTACGGACTTGGATTCTAAGTGTGTTTTCAGCAGTAATGTAGTTGTCAGGTTATTCTACGCTAGGCACCGCTCGGCCTGGAATAAAGGCCGATTCCAAGAGGTGTTAGTCACGCACTCCATGTAGGTTACGGGTCTCGATTTTCCGATATCGCACTGTCGTGAATAAATTTACTTCGAACACAACATTTAAGTAAATGTCGACTCGAAGTAACTTCCATTACGATAACGTTTATTGCCGGTTGCGAATTTTGAAAAGTGTTCCATTAATTCCCTGTAAAAAACGTCAAAATATGTAATCGAACATGTTTAAAAATATCTCGACTCATACTCGCGACAATGATTAGATTAGTCAAGAGTTGGCCGGCTAAACTTAGGCACGAGAGTAAAGAAATTTCGAATTAGAGTGCGGTCAATACTGGTCTGTCTTAGAGTCGACATTTTATCTCTACCGCAGTATATGTTAAAGCCTGAGCTATGGGGCGCGTCGGTAAACATGTAGAGGCCGTGCTATGGGGCGCGTCGGTAAACATGTAGAGGCCGTGCTATGGGGCGCGTCGGTAAACATGTAGAGGCCGTGCTATGGGGCGCGTCGGTAAACATGTAGAGGCCGTGCTATGGGGCGCGTCGGTAAACATGTAGAGGCCGTGCTATGGGGCGCGTCGGTAAACATGTAGAGGCCGTGCTATGGGGCGCGTCGGTAAACATGTAGAGGCCGTGCTATGGGGCGCGTCGGTAAACATGTAGAGGCCGTGCTATGGGGCGCGTCGGTAAACATGTAGAGGCCGTGCTATGGGGCGCGTCGGTAAACATGTAGAGGCCGTGCTATGGGGCGCGTCGGTAAACATGTAGAGGCCGTGCTATGGGGCGCGTCGGTAAACATGTAGAGGCCGTGCTATGGGGCGCGTCGGTAAACATGTAGAGGCCGTGCTATGGGGCGCGTCGGTAAACATGTAGAGGCCGTGCTATGGGGCGCGTCGGTAAACATGTAGAGGCCGTGCTATGGGGCGCGTCGGTAAACATGTAGAGGCCGTGCTATGGGGCGCGTCGGTAAACATGTAGAGGCCGTGCTATGGGGCGCGTCGGTAAACATGTAGAGGCCGTGCTATGGGGCGCGTCGGTAAACATGTAGAGGCCGTGCTATGGGGCGCGTCGGTAAACATGTAGAGGCCGTGCTATGGGGCGCGTCGGTAAACATGTAGAGGCCGTGCTATGGGGCGCGTCGGTAAACATGTAGAGGCCGTGCTATGGGGCGCGTTGGTGAACATGTAGAGGCCGTGCTATGGGACGCGTCGGTAAACATGTAGAGGCCGAGCTATGGGGCGCGTCGGTAAACATGTAGAGGCCGTGCTATGGGGCGCGTTGGTGAACATGTAGAGGCCGTGCTATGGGGTGCGTTGGTAAACATGTAGAGGCCGTGCTATGGGGTGCGTTGGTAAACATGTAGAGGCCGAGCATTTGTAATTCCTCTCTATCTGCTCTCTAAATATATTTCATTAAAGATATCAT
Organism: Gerris buenoi; assembly: GCA_001010745.2. Taxonomy (NCBI): domain Eukaryota; kingdom Metazoa; phylum Arthropoda; class Insecta; order Hemiptera; family Gerridae; genus Gerris; species Gerris buenoi. The sequence goes on from KZ651227.1 coordinate 71,706, forward strand.
CAATGAAGACATGTAATAGAGGAGGGGGGACCGTGGCCGGGTGCTCAAGAAAACTTGTCACTAACCTGTTTTTCTTCCTCGATATAGATAGCTTGTTTGCCTACTTCTTGTACTTTCCCCCTGTTATTATTACTGTCCTAAGAATAATCATTTTGACACGAGTATTTTTAATTCGTAAAAATAAGCTCCTTATAGTGGGAGGCTTATATTTAGAACTCTAAAAACACAGCTTTTCGACGACGAATACTACTACATTATAATAGACGAGCTCTTTTGCACGTGCCAACGGGCTTGATTTTATAATTTAGAAAAAAAGTAAATCAATTTATTAATTTATCGTATCTATTTGAAGACCGACAAATCAAATAATCGTTTTTTTTATCGGAATAAATAATGTGTTTGCCTGGGGTTAGTGATTTCAAATTATTTCGTGGTGCGTCTCCGTCGCCGTCGTCAGGCCACTACTCGATATAAATGGTTATAGATTTATTTCGGCTTGTATTAAACTTTTTGCTAGAGTTTCTTGTCGGGCCGCGTAATAGTGAAAATCCGATAAGCGTCCGATTACCGCCGTAAAAGGTTTGAGACGAACGATAAAATTGAAAAGAGACGCGTTTAAGTAAACTTGTTCCTCGGCTGGGGCACAGGTCGAATGCCGCTCGGCGCAAAGCCGATTAAACCGTCTCTCTTAAAAGTTTCGTCGTAATACTACTGGAAGACAAATTCCCGTGATCCTAAGGCGGTTTTTAGTATCTGCGGCTGAGACAGGTGAGTTATTAGCCCTCTAGTCTACAATCCCTCCCCTATCTCGGCAAACCCTTTACCCACTCGTCTTCTCCAATAATCCGGTTAAAACCGAAAATCATTTTCTGAAACCAAATCCGTGGTATAGTATCGCACACTTGGTGATCTAAAACTAATCGGTCTCTATAGCGACAACTGATAATTTAGACCGCTTTTCAACTCCTTACAATTACTTTTTACAATGCTTATCTTAAAATTTATATTTGGCAATTTTATAAGTGATTGTTCTCATTTGTCTTGTGACCCTTCCGGATATAATATGACGACTCTGCTAAAAAAGTAGAGGTTTTTTTTCCCTTATTTAAAGTGTTAAGGTTGGGGCGTTAAGTGAAGAGCTATATGATTTTCATTAAGAATTCTCATCATATACCGATGAGATATGTCCGATGTCCGTGTCCGATTGACTGAATTTACTATCTACATAACTTAGAACTTAGAACTAAAAAAAAAAAAAAAAAAAAAAAAAAACGAAAATAAAAAACCTTCACTGAATTACTAACTTGAACCCACAACTAGCGGGAATTAAAACAACCAAAACGCGACGCATCATCAAAATAATGAAGGGAAACTGGTAACGTTAGTTAAGAAACATATCAAATAAACATTAACTATTTCAATCGATCAGTGTGTTGTAAACTATAAGTAATAAAAAATATAAGGGTACAGACCAGTTTTGACTATACATTCATCGGCAGTGAACCGGTTTGTACCCTTATATTTTTTATTTCTTATGGTTTACAATATACTGATCGATTGAACTGTGTTTACTAGTTTACCTTCATTATGATTCTATACCGTAAAGTACCATCTAAAGTTATTTAAACCATTATATGTAATCACCATTTTTGACCATTTCTTTTATTACCTTTAACGTAGCTTTAAAAAATAGGAAATACATTTGAGAGCTTACTAAAAGGATCGACCTTTTAGTGTATGGTGGAATTGATGGTTTGCTCATGCTAACCATTGTGATATGGTCGAAATCCATATGTGTCGTATATCTATGTGTGTACTGTTAATGGCTTAAGTACTGAGCGCTTAATCCACAAGCTACTTACACAAACGAGGTGACTTGGACAACGGACACAAAACAAAAAGCCTAGATTACAATCAGACTGAATTTGCAAAGTGACAGCTGTGTACAGGACCCGAGCGGTGGTGGAACCAAGAACTAGAGGTGACACCAAGGCCCCGACAATTGGAACCTCTAGGTAGTGGCATCTAGCGGCCCAGGCAGCTACTAGAATACCGAAATTCAAAGAGAAACAAGATGAAACAGAAGAGGAAGAAGGAAAGAAGATAGTACGAGTGAAGAATAAGAGAGAGAGAATAAGAGGAGAGAGTGATAGACCCTAGTGCCAGGGGCCAGGAGTGTTAGTACAAGTTACTAACGCCAGCCATCATCAGATCTATAGTTCATTGCATATGCATTATTATTAGTACTCGCCTCTTCTGAGTATTTTTTTCTGTGCGGATAATACTCCAGCCATCATCAGATCTATAGTTCATTGCATATGCATTATTATTAGTACTCGCATTTTCTGAGTATTTTTTTCTGTGCGGATAATACTCCAGCCATCATCAGATCTATAGTTCATTGCATTTGCATTATTATTGGTACTCGCATCTTCTGAGTATTTTATTCTGTGTGGATAATACGCCAGCCATCATCAGATCTCCAGTTCATTGCATTTGCATTATTATTAGTACTCGCCTCTTCTAAGTATTTTTTTCTGTGCGGATAATACGAACCTGCGCTTTAATCCTGGCTTTATGTTTATTATCGACACAGTGGCAGTCAAAGGCCGAGATATTACGCCTCTCTTACCAAAAGGGGTCTTATGTGGCGCGAGGGTTCCCCAATGTATAACTTGTTGCAATCGTCATTATTATTTCATTTCCCGAATATTGGGAATGACAAATTTCTAAGACTGAGAAAGAGTGACAAAGAAATGGGATTAGGTTTACTAGATATCAGACCCTATAAACATTGTAGGAAATGATATTTGACAGGATTATTTACCTTTGCTTTAAGGAACTGACCACACACACACATATATATATATATATATATCAT
>KZ651227.1:79714-92075 GCA_001010745.2 Gerris buenoi
TTAAGCTAGAGCTCTGTGTTTCCGAGACTGTACTTTGTGTAAAGCACAGCGCTTACGAGACTGTACTTTGAGCTAGAGCTCTGTGTTTCCGAGACTGTACTTTGTGTAAAGCACAGCGCTTACGAGACTATACTTTGAGCTAGAGCTCTGTGTTTCCGAGATATATATATATTTATGTTTATGCTTACTTACTTTACTGCTTGGTGCTGCAACCTCGACGGCCGTCGAGTTAGATATCTGTCCATCTTGACCTGCGTTCGTCACCGCCATACTACACCTAGGTCGGATTTTACACGAGTCAGGAGTGGCAGTGAGACTTACCAGTCCGCCTGACACTCCTGGCTTCCATCACAAGGTCCCCTACACTTATCAGTCAATCTGACAGTCAAAATACGGCACTTCTTTAGATGGTTACTCCCCTTATTAAGAAAACAAAGGGGAGTAACCATCTAAAGAAGGTATAAGAGTATTCTTCTTTTGGTTGTTACTCCCCTTATAAAAACATAAGTGTGATATTCCTTTGTCCCAAAGTACATTGGACTAAGCATCCCTTTGTCTTAACAGTTATTTAGTCAAAGTCATTTATATTCTAAAAAAAAACACAGGGGAGTTACCATCCAAAGAAGTACCCAAAATACTATAATGTGAACAACAAGATCAAGGAGTCATAATGAGAGGATGTCTAGTAATGAAGTAAGACTTACTTTTTGACACTGGGCAGCAGGAAAAGAGTTAGATAAGATGCGATAAGACCAACAAACCACCACCAGACCATTTGATCTGAAAATTTAAGAAATATATATTTTTTTACGAATAAGACTGACGGTTTCTACTACACCATCATTCAGTGTGCCTCCGCTTGGGACCTTTTGTTCGCAAATGTGTTAGTCCATTCATCAGTCCATCAGTATTGACTTACGATCAGTCAGAATATCTATAGCTCGAATATCTTCGAATCTTCGGTCCGATTGTCGTTACGATTGACCGTGGAGGGTCCACTGAATGCTCGCAGATCGTCTTCCACATCATTCGTCCATTTTGTTGTGGCTTTCCTCTCTTTCTTCCTCCTCTATGGCGCCCAGCAATAACTCTCTTTAAAGCTCTTTAATGAGGAATTCTTTTTACATGTCCCAGCCGTTTTAACCCAACTCTTAATATCTGCCGCGATGTCAGTCATTTTAGAGTTTTTTTTAGAGCTGTAGTGTTTTATTTTATGTGTATAATCGTATTGTGATGAAGTTATAATATTTTTAACAATCGGTTCTATTATGAAGTCTATTGAAACAACCAATAGATAAAATTGAATAGGTATTTGAAAAAAAAATAATTAAAGAAACACTAAAGTTGTTGCACTGCGTTTTCGATGCAGTACTAAGCTATTAAACTAGAGCTCTGTGTTTCCGAGACTGTACTTTGTGTAAAGCACAGCGCTTACGAGACTGTGCTTTGAGCTAGAGCTCTGTGTTTCCGAGACTGTACTTTGTGTAAAGCACAGCGCTTACGAGACTGTACTTTGAGCTAGAGCTCTGTGTTTCCGAGACTGTACTTTGTGTAAAGCACAGCGCTTACGAGACTATACTTTGAGCTAGAGCTCTGTGTTTCCGAGACTGTACTTTGTGTAAAGCACAGCGCTTACGAGACTATACTTTGAGCTAGAGCGCTGCGTTTCTGAGACTGTACATTGTGTAAAGCACAGCACTTACGAGACTGTATTTTGTGTTTATACGACTGCGTTTACAAGACTATACTTTGAGCTAGAGCGCTGTGTTTCCGAGACTGTACATTGTGTAAACCACAGCGCTTACGAGACTGTACTTTGTGTTTATACCTTTGTGTTTACGAGGCGTTGGACTTGGTGGGAGTTTATCTGTGTTTCTCTATTCCTCTCTAATAATACCATCAATTCTTTGAATCTCTACATACAGATTGGCGTTCATTTCAACTCGGATATGTTGAACCATGGATATGACTTGAGTTGCCGTCAAATATTCAAAGCGCTCAAGACAATTATAGACATCAAACATTTTACTCTAGCGCTTAAACAGGAAACTCGCCTAATTGACTTCAATTGAGAGAAAAGTAAATAATTAGGCTTTGATGGGGGCTGGAGCCCCTATGACCTAACTCCCTGGGTAGTTGCCATGTTTTACTTTTTCTATGTTTAAAATTTTATATTTATTTGAAAGCCTAACTTTTGAATTGAAAAGGAAAGGAATAAAAAAAAACTGATAAATATCAGTAAGTCCCTGGGAATCGAACCTCGGCATTAATCTACTCGTTATTATCTGAACAGTTCTAGGTTGTTGCATTGTTTTTTCAGATTCTATATAATTAGTCGACTTGATTTTACCTTGGTAAATGATGTTATCAGCGGATATGAAACTATGTTGAAACTTGACAGCATTACGCGCTTAGTTAAGTTCATTACAATGCTCGACCTTCATAAAGGAACAAAAAATCAAAACAAAACAATCACTCCAAGTTGATAAAAAGCGCGTGGCATACCAAACGGGCTTAAAATGGCGTCATCAGTCGCATTCAATGTCATTTTATCCCTCCTCTATAAACGTTGTCACTAGCCTCACAAACATAAACGTTGGGTCGCATCTGACCCGGTACTTCATAACTTCAACTATTGAGCCAGGGAAACAATAATGCACGACTATTAACATTTATTCAAGTTTATAACGAAAACTTCACTTCATCGTTGATCCCCCGTGTATTCCCATTGGGTGCAGAAAGGTGTGGCAAAGAATTTGAGGCAGGCGTTCCTGAATATGGTGAAATCAGAGGCTTATCTTTATAGTCTCCCCGTCATTACCAATTTAAAAATTTCGTGTTACAGAGACATAATTCTGAGAGTTTTCAAAAAATTGAATCACTAGTATGATAAAAAATAAATCTTCATCTACATCACTGTGCTGTCTAATAGACAGCACATCATCAAATTCTGAGGCTATCTCGTTGATTTCCTCGTCTAAGTTTTCATAAAATTGTCCTCGCCCCCACCTTAATACCACCTATATTTCATCTATTGAGGCGAAGACAACTTTTAAACTCCTGGAAACCATGTTTCCAGAAAATTTAAGTAGAAAAAAACATAGAATTTTAGTATAATTTAGGAACATTATAATAAACAATGGGTCATATCCGACCCAAATAGAGGAAGAACGATCTTGAAGGGCGAGTTAAGCAATGATCATACTTACCTAATTTGATGATAGTTGGTCCAAGCTATCTTTATGAGTGATTGGAAAGGTACCTAGAGCCTTGTGGCCCTGATGGAAAAGGAAGATGAGAAATGCACATTTATTTGTTACTCGGGTCGCATTCGACCCGTACGTTTATAAAGGAGGGTTAATGATCATGATGTTACCGATGCTTAAATCAGATAGTTTAATGTAATTAATTAATATAAATTTAAATATTAAACAAGTCTATTTTATGAAACAATACTTGAAACAGTGAGGAGGGCTGGGGAGATAAAAAGGCTTCTAAATAATTTTGTCGGTTCATCGACTACTTGAAGCGAAACTATTTATTAACTGCGACTAATTAAGTAACACTAAGTTTATGTTCATTAATACTGCTAATTAAGTAACAGATCAAAGTTACGCCCTATAATAATAATCAGTTTGTTTCTAATCGGCTCCTTTTAGACCGAAATACCTTTCAAGTGGGCTAGTTAAGTGGTTTGTCAAGGAGGCCAAAGCAAGAAATTCTAGGCGAGGCTCTTCCGTCGTTGTTATAATATAATGTAGTATACAAAATATACTCTTGACTTTAGAGAAAGTCGAACTGTGCTCAAGTACCAATAATAGACTGTATAATATACTCTACCTTTACCTGCTAGGAATCCAAGAATAGAACTTCGTTTTCCTTCTGAGGGCCCAAACCATTTCTCAGTTTATGTTCCGTAATTAAAAATCCATAGCCTTTAAATAATTAGTCAGGCACATAGCTTCCTCGCGTCCTATTTCGTATTAGGGTAAGTGACCCGAATATAAGACCCCTTTTTTGGTTTTGGTGTAACTCAGGATTTAAATAAATAAACAAAACAGTTGATGTGACAAAACAATTAATAATATATTGTAATTCAATGGCAGATGTTTCAAAATAATTAAAGATGTATATTTCTTTTTTTTAAAAAAAAAATGTTTTCTAAAAAAAGTCAAAATTTTTAGATTTACGAAAGTGGTCCTAATATGAGACCCTCTGTTTAAAACATTTGCATGATTTTTAAACCAACGTTTTACACTTTCCTTTCATTAATGGCAGTATTTGCATTAATACATACATCTGAAAAACAAAAATCAGGCATGATTTGGTAATATAAAAGAAACTGTGCCTAATATGAGACACTGCCTATGTTAGGCCCGTGACGGGTCTCATATTAGGAACAACCACTTTTATATATTCTAGAACAAATTTGTGAGGTTAGGATTGGTATAAACTTAAAAAGTGAAATACATGTCTTCACCTTGTCTAAATAGCTATCATTATATTATGAATAGATTTTAAGTTAATCTTTCCTTGATGTTTTAAACAAGCTTTCTGTGATGTTCTTAATAAATTTTAATAAGGAGTATAATAAAATAAAATCCACAGAAACTCTCTTCTCGACGGTAGGCGTCCAAAAAACTCCGAGACTACTGATAGCCATAAACACTATCGTTTTTCGTTTGACTTGCCAGGCCGTAGCACATACCAGCCTCTTTAAGGTGGGGTCTCATATTAGGCACGGGTCTCATATTTGGAGCACTAACCCTACTTTAAGGATTTTTATATGAGATCGTTTTGAAAAACCAAAATATTTCATGTCTCCGTCCTTTTTTTAAATCACGGAAAAAATTGTAAATTGTTGGAATCAAAATTGTAATTTCTGTCTAGGAATTAAAAAATTCCTAGACAGAAATTACAATTTTGATTCCATCTACGTATGTCGGTCTGTCCCTGGATTTTTCCGATGTAGGACCGGCAATGCATTATTGGTCCTATATAAGTCTTACAATGCGCCAATTTGTTTCTCTTTAACATGCGCACAAACGTACATTTATTTATACCTTTATCTTCGAAAGCACTCATCTGATTTTTATGAAATATGGATGGTGTGTCGACAGTAGACCCCGGATAGTACTGAATTATTTTCAACCGCTTGTGCTTGAAGCTATGCCACACTAATTGGCAGTCTATTTTTTTTTTTTATGAATTAAAGTGTCAGTTCAGCAAAATTTAAATGAGCGCAGGCAGTCGAAATTAATCTGGGGCTATCTGCGGGCTATTTCTTTCAAATTTCATATAGTTAAGATGGATACTTTTGAAGATATAGATGTAAATAAATGTTTGTTTGTGCGCATGTTAAAGAGATTCAAATGTGTGCAGAAGATTGAAACTTATATGGGATCAACGATGGGCTAATTATGACCTTCCATCCAAATTTAATTATTATCAGACGAGTATAAATTGAGTGACATACCGACAGACAAGGAACCCAAAATGTTCCCTGATGCCTGAAACGGATTTCTGTTTTTTTTTATTTAATTTTTAAAATCGGAGACAAGAATATTTAGTTTTTCAGAATGATCACGAAGCTACCGTTAACTTCGGTAAGCTCGGGAGCAAAATGGTACACTTAGTGGTAAAAGATGGGAACATTTGATAAGACGAAAGCTAGTGTTTTTTGAATGATAATAGTTAAGTGTAAAGCAGAGGATTTTATTAAAGCGATTCGGAAGATAACTTTGGGTTAAGCTTGAGGTTATATTTAAACGTATAGGGAAGGTGAGGTGCCACTAAATCCCCGATCCCTTTAACTGTAGCCCTGTCCACAAGGGCCGTATTGAGAGCTATTTCAATCTCCCAAATCCTATTTCAATACGGCTTTGAAAGGATTGTCGACACCACCTCAATCCGGGGTCAAATCACTTGGTCTAGTGGGGTTTTATCGACTCGCTTCACTGTTCACTCATCTCGTCGATTATCGTGCTCAGTTTGCATTGATTGTTTTAGACAAAGTGAGTCACTAAACGTTTTATTGCGTCCAATATGATGCTATTATTGAAGGAAGCATCCCTTTGTTAATATCAATTTTTCACGCTGATATTTTTTCAGCTCATTAAATGTTCCGCTTATCCGATGGGTGATACTCATCACCATTTGAAAAAAAAAAAAAATAGATGAATAAAATAAGCTCTAGGTCTCCATATAAAGTATGAGTATTTATAGAAACAAATAACCGATATAGACACAATGGGGAGTAACAATCTGAAGAAGGTGTATGGAATTTTCTTATTTACTCCTCTTATAAAAACAGAAGTGTGATATCCCTTTGCCCCAAAGCACACAATAAACATCCCTTATGTCCATATACTAAAGTAGTTGTTCGCAGTAACATGGTATCGAAGTGAATCGCACTCATTCATTCTGCATTTATTCATTCACTTCGATACCATGTTACTGAGAACAACTACTTTAGTATAAGGACATAAGGGATGTTTATCGCGTGCTTTAGAGCAAAGGAATATCACACTTCTGTTTTTATAAGAGGAGTAAAGAAGAAAATTCCATACACCTTCTTCAGATTGTTACTCCCCATTGTGTCTACATTCTCATGTAAAGAGAAAGTATTGTAATGGCGCGAAAAATTCTAATTTGATGTTTGATGGGTTCACACATTTTGAGGTCTTCTGAGTCCAGAAAATGGTTTTTAAAAATGTATTGTCTGTCGTCTGTGCAGACCCGTGGACATACACGTTTAGAAAATGCATACCCCCCGGTCAAATCGATAAATTGATTTTATTTCAAAAATTTGGAGACGTAATCCCCTAAACACTCTGGAGAAACGTAAAAAAAATATGTCTTGTAAACGTCCGAAAAATTCAAAAATGCAGTCCATTTAAATACAAATCTAACGAAAGATCGAGTTCCTGAGGAATTTACTTTAAACGCGGACGGAGAGAGGTCAGGTTTGATTCCCCGCCGATAAGAAGTTATTTTTATGATAAATTGTTTAATAATAATGAAATATACCTAAGAAAACTCGAAAACTAATAAATGAAAAACACTGGAGTAAGTAATTATGAAATCGTATATGAGAAAGTCTGAATGAGTTGTCTTAGATCGATTTTTTTATAAGGGGAGTAACAATCTAAAGATGTGCCCGATATTGCACTATTTGTTTTAATGTCTTTATTTGTTACTTTATTTACTTGTTTAATGGTCAGTTTACTGATTAGAGTCAGTGATGCCTGACTTAATAGGATCGGCTCTAGGAGTGATACTGTTAGAGCCGATTATAGCTGTCTTCCTATATAGTATAGTGGTAATGCGTTTGTTATCCTATTTACTTCAATATCTTTTTCCAAAGCATCGTTATCTGTTCTGTGTGGTTACTATTTATGCACTCAGGGATAATTCATTTAATTTACTGTTGAAAAGACATTATCACATACATGTATATTGGTTAATTTATTTTGGTTGCAATAAATCAATGGTGAGAACGCGAGCTAGTTTGGTCGCCGAATTAAAACAATTATGTTGGCTCTGTAGAAAATGTTTTCAACGAGTATCTATTTAAAGGTATATTATCTATAATTCGAGCCACAAATTTACTTCTATAATGGAGCTGATTTATTTAGTCCAGATTTTTGTCAACAGCTTATCATCTATTATAGTTATTACGTAGATTTTTCTTATATTAGTTGTTAGAACGCACTTATTCTCTCTACCTATTTTGCTTCTAATTTCTTTTAGATAGGATACGATAATGCAATTTTGTACGGAGACTGGCATAGTTTGCCCCCTAGCTCTATTGTGTGAAGTAATCGATTCTACTAACCTAGTTAGCTGCACATTAGAATGTTTCTTTTACTACAACTTAAGACGAAACAACCGACGGAGTCTTTTTGACTAATTCTGTTCATTAAAAAAATTTAAATAAATTATTCATTATAATCGTAACAAATAAACTGAAATTAATTCCAACATCTTATCATTCCTTCATGTTTTATAAAATCTTTATTTTAACCGATACTTTGCTTTTAACTTTCTCATGTATAAAGAAAGTATTGTGATAGCATGAAAATTTGATTTTAAGATTTTTCCCTGTTGTTTGCATTGGTTCATCAGTTAGTTACGTAAGGTTGGAAGAGTGGTATCTCATATCATCCCAGTATTCCCTATTGTTTGCTTTGGTTCATCAGCTAGTTACGTAAGGTTGGAAGAGTGGTCTCTTATCATCCCAGTATTCCCTGTTGTTTTTGCATGGGTTCATCAGTTAGTTACGTAAGGTTGGAAGAGTGGTATCTCATATCATCCCAGTATTCCCTGTTGTTTTTGCATGGGTTCATCAGTTAGTTACGTAAGGTTGGAAGAGTGGTATCTCATATCATCCCAGTATTCCCTGTTGTTTTTGCATTGGTTCATCAGTTAGTTACGTAAGGTTGGAAGAGTGGTATCTCATATCATCCCAGTATTCCCTGTTGTTTTTGCATTGGTTCATCAGTTAGTTACGTAAGGTTGGAAGAGTGGTATCTCATATCATCCCAGTATTCCCTGTTGTTTTTGCATTGGTTCATCAGTTAGTTACGTAAGGTTGGAAGAGTGGTATCTCATATCATCCCAGTATTCCCTGTTGTTTTTGCATTGGTTCATCAGTTAGTTACGTAAGGTTGGAAGAGTGGTATCTCATATCATCCCAGTATTCCCTGATGTTTGCTTTGGTTCATCAGTTAGTTACGTAAGGTTGGAAGAGTGGTATCTCATATCATCCCAGTATTCCCTGTTGTTTTTGCTTTGGTTCATCAGTTAGTTACGTAAGGTTGGAAGAGTGGTATCTCATATCATCCCAGTATTCCCTGATGTTTGCTTTGGTTCATCAGTTAGTTACGTAAGGTAGGAAGAGTGGTATCTCATTTTATCCCAGTATTCCCTGTTGTTTGCTTTGGTTCATCAGTTAGTTACGTAAGGTTCCCTGTTGAATTTGTATTGGTTCGTCAGTTAGTTGCACAAGGTTGGAGGTGTGGTATTTCATCCCAGTATTCCGTATTCTATTTGCATTGGTTCGTTAGTTAGGTACGAAGGTTAGAAAAGTAATATTTCGTATTAAATTTGTCAAAAGGTATTGGTTGCAGTAGTATTTCATTTGAATATTTATTTTGGTATAATGACTTGGCTGTGAGTAAGATGAAGACGTAGGTAGCATTTCGGTCGCTCTTGGTCCTTTCCCTTTAATCCAGTCTCCGGTTTTCACTGCAGATAGCGATGAGGGGGAGTCGGAACACAATATCCCTTATTATATTCGCCTTCTCTATTTGTTTTAATCTGATGGCCATTGAGTTTTTCACACCGGTGTGGTTGTCCGTTCCATTAAATCAGAGAGCGGGCTGTGCCGGCTTAAAACAATGATACGGTCGTTAGCTCGGCACGGGCTCCCATTGTGTTGGGGCTTGTCTTCTGCTCGACTCCTCGTTCCTCGTCTAATGAAGACTCCAGTTCCGTCGCCCACAGCGTCCAACTCCTCACAATTCTCCTTCTTCGTCCTCTTCTCGGTTTTAATAATCGGAGTTCTTTGATAACTCCTGACACTTTGTACAAACTGGTCCAAAATAATTTTGAACAAGTGTTCGTTCAGAGCCTGGGTATTTTTGACACAACTGATTTCAAAAGATTACATAAAAACTATTTATTTATAATCTTTTTACTTTTCAAAATTTTATTATTTCGGTCATCCAGTATTCCGTGTTGTATTTGCATTGGTTCGTCAGTTAGTTGCAGAAGGTTGGAAAGGTGGTATTTCATCCTAGTATTCCGTGTTGTATTTACATTGGTTCGTCAGTTAGTTGCAGAAGGTTGGAAAAGTTGTATTTAATCCTAGTATTCCGTGTTGTATTTGCATTGGTTCAAAACATCAGTACTTTTTACTTTTCAAAAATGTATTATTTCGGTGCTTTAAGATCGATGTACTAAGACGTTCTAAACAAAAGCAAGAGACCATTTTAGACTTATAAACTAGGATAACATTCATGTACTAAATTTATCTTAAGAATACTATATTCTGATATTTTATCTAGTTTTCTCATAAAAAAAAAATTAACTTGCTATATCTATAGAGTTTGTAAAAAAAGGAAATAGGTAGTTATAACGCTGCCTAGCAAAGTAAATAGTATAATTTATATGGGGTAACTACATACTACCTAGTAGCAAGTTGAGTTCACTTAGAGACAGAATGAAAAACTCTTGTTATTTTCAACTATTATTATATATAATGCATTAAATAGTTATATACACCTAGTTAGTAATTTTTTTTTATAAACTGAACCTATTGATCACCCTCAAAGTTGTAAACTAACCCTATTACATATCTACCCTCAAAGGTGTAAAATAAACTTATTGACTACCCTCAAAAATGCAAAATAAACTTATTGACTACCCTCAAAGTTGTAAACTAAACCTATTGACTACCCTCGAAGGTGTAAACTAAACCTATTGACTACCCTCAAAGTTGTAAGCTAAACCTATTGACTACCCTCAAAGTTGTAAGCTAAACCTATTGACTACCCTCGAAGGTGTAAACTAAACCTATTGACTACCCTCATAGTTGTAAGCTAAACCTATTGACTACCCTCAAAGTTGTAAGCTAAACCTATTGACTACCCTCGAAGGTGCAAACTAAACCTATTGACTACCCTCAAAGTTGTAAGCTAAACCTATTGACTACCCTCAAAGGTGCAAAATAAACTTATTGACTACCCTCAAAAATGCTAAATAAACTTATTGACTACCCTCAAAGTTGTAAACTAAAGATATTGACTATCTCCAAAGTTGTAAACTTAACCTATTGACTACCCCCAAAAATGCAAAATAAACTTATTAACTACCCTCAAAGTTATAAACTTTTAAATTTATTTATTAAAATTTGTTTAATTACTCTGATTCTGATTATTGCATTATACCTACTTACTTTATTCTTTTTCAAGTTTGATAATGTGTTGAAAGCTTGAAAACTTTGTCTGAGTTGTCTCGGACCGATTTTTTCTTTACAACTTCGCAATTATGTATCCAAAACGATAGATTTAAGATAAGTTTTACATTAACGGTTTCTTTTCAGTAGTATAAATTGAAACAACGCATAAATATATAATTTGATTAGCTTTTTTCCTGTCAATCCTGCAAAGGCTTGGACTTTGTTTTCTTCTTATCTATTATCTACGCGTTAAATAACCTAAGGAGATGGTGTTTTTAATAACCGTCCTCATAAATTATCTTTTTCCCGGAGTAAAATTGGCTGTCCTGAAAATCTGAATACATTAGTTCAAAATGTATCCGTTGTTTAAACTGTTATAACTTCCTGTTATAAGCTATTTTTTTCTTTTATTTTAAATTTATTTCTTTGGTATTTACATATATTTATGTATGTATGTATGTATATTTTTTCTTTTTTGCTAGCTTCAAGTAGTAAAAAACGGTTCTATGAAACGCGGACAAAAGAATGGTACCCAACGGTTTTTTTATGTGCTCCAAATTTGGCTGAGTGAAGTAACGGAGGAATAATTGCAATTACTCGAAGTTTTTACATCGTAACTTAACTAATGCTCTATTGTCTGCGCCGATGAGTAGAAAAACTAGTTCCACTGACTGTGTGCATAACTTGCCGGTTTAAAACAGCGCCAACTGATTCATCGAAGACTTGGAAATTATTATGAATCATACTTTAAATTACCCTTTATTCTGTTAAAGAGACGTCAGACAATTGCATATTAAATGGACATGATGCAATTGTGCGCCGTCTCTGACTAGTTCCATTGTAATAAAACGTTCTGTAACGTAGTACTGGAATATTATCAAGCCAGATAAATAATTCCTGTACCGGATTATTTTTTTATGATTTTATGATTATTTTATTTGATATTTGATTAATACGATATTATATTTATATTTATCGAGAAAATTTTTATTCTTATATTAAATAATACAAGATGAAAAGAACTTTTTATTCTATACGTTTTTAAATTTTCCTTGTGGATTTCCTTAGCTGTCTCTGGTCGTGTTTGTTTACAATTGATTTTGAATTTGACCGCCTAAATATTTAAGAAATTTAGTGATTTATCGACTAATAGTAATAATTTGGTAAATCTAATTACTGATTATTGTATTGTCATCGGAAATACATAATCTGTGCAAGTTTCAGCTTTCTGCTTAGTCAGGAAGTTAGTTAAAAATCGATTGTAAGATCTGTACCTGACGCACAAACAAGAAAGCAAGCTAATAAAAGCTTAGTAAAAACAGTCTACCCTTTAGTATGGAACATAGCAAACTCGTATCATATCACAAACTTTAACAATGTTTTGCTTTCACAACCTAT
>KZ651227.1:109761-134996 GCA_001010745.2 Gerris buenoi
ATTTTTTTAAAATTTTGAGTTGGGTATCAAATGAAAGCTGCTGAAGAGTAGGACACAAATATATATTTGCTTTTTTAAAGTTTGCATTCCTTATTGGTTTATTACTGATAAAAAACATTGTGCCCCCCCGGGGAATCGAACCCAGACTCTTGAAATCGAAGACCAGAAATCATAATTACATAATGGGTATGCCTACTCATCTACAAAACCCTAAAAAGTACTTGGGGCAAGTACTTCCCTGTAATTTTTTACATTGTATAAAGTATAATTGCTCCAAAGACCTCAACTCAAAATATTTAACGTTAATTTATAACTCTATAATATAAAAATATAAAATTAAAATATGTATAAAATGTAAATTTATAGACGATAGATAATAGTTACTTGTTTTAACAAAGTGTGTGTTTTCCCAAGATAACAGAAACAAGGCTTCTGTAAATAAAAAAAATATATGGAGGAGTTTTACCTCAAAAATAGAAAGAAATTGTAAGCTATATTTACTCATATACGGAAATAGGCAGTTTTTTGGGTAGTTATTGTTATTGAATCTATTATTAATTTGGCCGAGACTGCGGTATGCAGGTTGTAGCAGTGATCGGTGGGAAAACCACAGACCGAAACCACAGACTGAAAACATCGAAGCAATGTTTAGTCAGCAAACCACAAACATTCCCTTGTTAGTATTATATTATGCATTCACCCTCATTATACTACTCACAAAAATATACTTCCTTTCTTCTTTTTGTACAAATAACGAAATAATTTTTATTCAAATATTTACATAATGTTAAATTAAGTATGTATTTTTCAAATTAAAAATGTTATACTTAAAAAATTATCTTTTAATTAGTGTAAATTAAATTAACGGATTAATTGTGAATTAAATCCCTATGTCGATTAATATGTTGTTTTTGCTTCCAAAATTACCGAAGGTAGAAGAAGCGGCACTTCTTTAGATTGTTACTCCCCTTATAATAACAGAAGTGTGATATTCCTTCGTCGTAAGGTACTTTGGACTAAACATCCCTTTGCCTTAATAGTTATTCGGTTAAAGTGATTTATATTCGAAAATTATATAGGGGAGTAAAAAATCTGAAGAAGTAGCGCGGAAGCTATGTGATCTTTCTGTAGAATGAAGTACTTTTGTCTCCCATTCTGAAAATTCCAGAAAAAAATCCGTTTCAGATATCTTGGGAGCATTTTAGGTTCCGTGTCTATTTGTCGGCCTGTCAGAACCAGCATATCTTGTAATCGTCTAAATTTAATAAAATTTTAATGGGCAGGTAATAAGCCCGTTGTCGGTCCCATATAAGTTTCAACCTTCTGCGCTTTATTTCTCTTTCAGATGCGCCCAAACATAAATGTATTTACACCTTAAAAGTACAGTTTGTCGAAAGTAGCCCTCAGATACTCCCAGATTAATTTCAGCGGCAGTCTCTTCTCACTAAATTTCTCTAAATCGATACTTTAAATTCATATGTAAAAAATTAAAATAACTTTGACAGATTTAATAAATGCCACAGAGTAGTGCATTTTGTTGGGCGTGATGGTATTGAGTGTGACGTCAGAGCCACAGATTAGTGCATTTTGTTGGGCGTGATGGTATTGAGTGCGACGTCAGAGCCACAGATTAGTGCATTTTGTTGGGCGTGATGGTATTGAGTGCGACGTCAGAGCCGCAAACAGATTAGTTTTGTTTTCCGGTTCCGTCGTCGGGGTCGTCTCTTGCATGTGTGATGGTGAAGCGACGATGAAATTTCTCCGGTCCTGAAAGGGTCTGCCTTCCTCTGCCCGACGTAATATGATTTTTTTACACCTCTCTCCGAGGATACAGACATCATTTGTTTCAGTGAAGCCCCATACCCGCCCCTGCGCCCTCTGCGCCCCCCATTGTTATACTCTTTTGATGTATAACTTGTTACCTTTATTTGTCACGGGTCCAAAAGAAGAATATAAATGTGAGTGGTCTACCGTTGTTTCTATATTTTTTTGTGGTACCTCCAGATTTTTTTTACATTGTATTTTAAACTACGTAGAAGAGAGGAAACAAAAATGTTACAAGCCCACTTTTTGAAAGTTTAATATACACTTGTAATATAAATCATATTATATGATAGATGATAGATAAGTTTTCACGTGATGAAACAAAAGTTTTACGGGTTTCTGTGCAAAATGTTTACAGCAGTAACTGACTTGGTGCTTTGCAGAATAACTATTTATTATACGTTATTTGTATGGAACTATATATTTTTGCAAGCTTTTATCGTTAATATTCACTTCAAAAGATATTATATCTGAGCCGTTGTAATGACATTTTCAAAAATAAAGTCTGCCGATTACGTGCCACTCTAAGATTCTCGCGTCCGATAGTTGGACTGATGGTGGCTTGAGAATAAAACAACAAGACCCCCACCTTGAAACTCAAGTTGGTTGTTTGCACAGTGGCTTCGCCTTTAGTTTTATTCAATTATCTGTGTTTAAAAAGTGCCTAATCAGCTGATTGAGTTATCAAAATGATTGGGTACCTTCTAGACTCGCTTTTTTTGCTTTTGGTCGGAAATCGACTGGCCGATTCCATAAAGTTTAATTCTTTATAACGTGTTATACATAGTTTTAAAGGCCTTTAAGAGAAGGGAAAGAATATGTAACTAATAATATTTCCCCACTTAATATTTTTACGATGATGGCCAATATGGCGGACGACTGAACAAAAAGTTTTTAGTCGGTATGGTATGTTATAGTATATCGTATTAAAGATCTAGAAGTGAAGAAAAGGAATGTGTAACTATTAAAATTTAACACTTGATATTTTTAGGATGGCTGACAATTATTATTGAAGGAAGACTAAAAAAAGGTTTAATCGACATGTTAAATAAACATCAAAAAGAATATTTTATTTACTATTTTCAAGTTAATATGATGGAATATGATGGATGATATAATGGATGACTAAAGAAAATGTTTTACAGTAGTTTCATAATTAGAATTGATTTGGAAAGTCAAGGAAAATTGAAATAAAGACGGATTAGAGATAAAATAGAAATAAAAATCAAGTAGAGATGCAACGAGTGGTCGAGATTGTGTCTGACCTTCTAGAAGTCAAAATCTCCAGTTCTCATCGGCTCTCTTTTCGATTTTCCGGTTCTGTCAAAGTCAATTCTAATTGTAGGTCTAGTATAGTCAGCTTATGTTATACATCATTTAGAGGTATTTTAAAGGCCGGTTGTGACGGAGGCAGTCCTTATCATATTTACCTTGCAGGAACATAGCCACAGGAATAATAGAGATGTCAGGAAAATTTGATAAGGCCATCTGTCTAGACAGGCTAGCGATGCGAGCCACCATTGATTTTTTTAAATAAAGATTATTTTCAAACACTGTAACAACAGACGAGCAAAGCGAGCCTGCAATAACTTTATTTAATAAATATTAACTTCAAATGTTGCAACAACGCCCTCTTTGCACCTGATTCCGCTACCGGATCAGTCAAGGCATTGTGCGGACTGTAGTTATACGGTGGATAAATAGGATCTTAAAACTAAAGTAATACTCGTAAGTACACAAGATTGCTGGGTGATATGATAAAGACGTCATGTATAGAGATACATAAATGCTTACAACAGAAGATAGATGTATAATAATGATGATTTCTTACTGTGATGAGATGAATGGTGAATGGTAGTGGTGTGACATGAGGTGAAATGTGAAGTGGTAATTGTGTTGGGTAACGTCTCCTTTACTTGCACTGCATCATAATAACATTAATTTAATAATAGGTTATTCAAACGAGTAATGTATGAATGAAATTAATTGTAGATGAACTATTGTGGACTTGCGCTTGTTGCGTCTATGAACCATGTGCGCTATTCTTCTTCTTAGCCGTGTTCAGTGTTCATGTGTATTAATCTAACGGTCCCGTCAGGTTTGCAAGTGAACCGCTGTTCTAAACAAATATCTGAACGAGTATAGCCCTCACATTATGGTACTGTAGATGTAGATGGCAGAACCTGGAGAGATCAGAAAAAGCCGGGTTCTAGCCAGGCGTGCGACCAAGCTCTGCTTTGCGCCTATCTGATTATACACATTAAAGCAAAATAAAGCTTGTTCGGTGCCCTACATCTATGTCTTCGTGTAACAACGGACTTAATTTGTTTTAAAACCGTGCTCTCTTTTTTTTTTGTATAATTGGTATAATTAAAAGGTAGAAGCCCGCCGAAGAAACTGTTTACGTAGGATTTCTTCTAAAAGAAATAAGAAGGTGTAACTACCATGTAAAGTTAATCTCGTGCAAGATTACACACCTGCTTACAACTTGGACGATTAATCAGCACGCGACTCTTTCCTTTGTCAACCGAATCTCTGTTATTCACGATATCTGGTAATTTCCGTTAAGCATGCTTTAGTGCTGTCTTGGCTTCTCGACATTGTTTTTCTTGACGGTTTTCCCGACTTGATTGGCCTTTAGAATCGCTATTTGAGTGTAAATTCGGCAGATAACATCTCTTTAGTATTGTTTTAGGCTCTTTTTTTTAAATCGGATCTTCCTTTTATTGTTAACCTGTACCTTCCTTATCACATACCCGTTGAAAAGTACCTCAACATTTTACTTTAATATCCTGACGTTTTAGTACCTACAGTTTGAAATTGCGATGCACGATGGGTCACTTCATCCTTATAATTGGTTATTCAGTTAATGCGGATCCTTTAGTACTAAATAAAACTTTTTTTTTATAATTTATCTAGTACAAAGTTTTATGTAGTGCAGGTATGTTCATAAACATAAAATGTATACAGTAATACCCCGACTTACGTACATTCGGATTTACGTAGCAATAAGATATTATCGCAGAGCGATTTTATCGGCGATCTAAAAAGAGGGCATCCGCACACGGGGCGATTATTTTGTTGTCAACTCATACCTGAAACTCTGTTAATTTTATTCATTTTCAATCTGATATTATATAATTATTAGTTATAAGTTTAAATAGATAATAAAAAAAATACGAAATATAATGATTGCAGTAATCTTTGAGGAGAATATTAATCATTTTGTCGAAAAAATGAATGTTTAGTCCAATCACAATTTTTTTTGTATAAGGGGAGTAACAGTCTAAAGAAGTGCCCAATTTTTATTTATAGTGCCCATTTTTATTTATGTAATAGGAAAAAACATAATCGAAAAAAAAACATAATTTCAAATAAATAAAGAAAAATGTAGTCATCTATATATTTGTACTCGTATATATTTTATATTAATGATAAAAATAAATTTATTTATTTGTTTTTACATTAGTTTTATTTATTTACAAGCTAAACACATTTTTTTTTTTTAACTTTATTTCCATTTTTAGTTATTTTTTCAATTAAATAGTAATGAGCATTATTTAAGTTAATTTATTTAAATTTTAGTCGTTAAATTAAATATAATTATGCTTCCATTTATTTATGTTTTGTTTTATAAAATAATACAAAAAAAAGAAAACGGATTATCAGTCACATCATTTCTGGAATACTCCGTGAGGGTAAAATCGTATAACAAATAGTGTTATCTTCAGCAACCCTAAATTAAAAGCCTCCATGGCAACACAAGCAATATCGCTTCAAAGTTACTTCCTTGCAGGTCGCCTGAATTGCAAGTATCGCACCTGCCGAGTGTATCACCGACAGATTGCCTCCCTATCGCCCCGTTGGTGGGTCCCTCCTTTACCTAGGAAGCAACAGGGTGGTGATATCGTATTGCTGTTGTATCGCTTGCCTATCTCCCCGTGTGCCGGCGGGACGGCCTAAAAACACTTTGTTCTAACAAATTCGTTCATATATTTTTTTTATTAAGATTTTCCAATAAAAAATAAAATAGTTGAAGCGAACTTCTTACATTCAACAAACTATGCATCCTTTCTGTGTGTGTGTCGGAAACGTGTGACGATAACTTGATTAAAATTGACCGATTTTGGTGAGATTTGGTACACGTGTTCATTTCACCAATGCTCTGGACAAGTTCGTTAGGCAACGTTGTCCGCCCTAGCATTTGCGCGTATACGATTGAGGATACATTTTATACAAGTTTTAAGTTTTTGTGCAGTGAAGTGATACATTTTATAATACATAGTTTAAATGGAGATGGCCAATATAATAAGAATAGCCATGGTCCCTCACTACGCGGCTGTTTACTATACAACCATTCTCTTTAACTATCACTCATCATTATTACCTATTTTATTTAATATTTATTGTATAATAATCGCTTAATATGCCTAGTAAAAAGTATACCCAGTTAAGAATTTTTATAAGTACATTCCTCGACTTACGATATATTTTGTGGTCCCACCTGTTTAAGTCCGAGGTATTATATAAATATATACCACAATAAACAAGTAACATAAATCTGTTATAGCGTATTAGATGGAATCACGTCTTATATATTAGGGTTAATAATAACCTCTTGACTGTAAAAAGATTCTTAACGAAAAATTTGCAGAAAGACAGTTTAGTTAATTAACGGGTGAGTAGTTCATTATTTTGACAATGAAAGTAAAAAATATTTTGTATTGTTAAGAGGAAGACGTTGGTTATAGCAGTCATCGGTTGATTATCCGAGTTAAGGTCGTCTAATCTTATCAGACCCAGGTTTAGTTAACTCTCTTCTTCACGGTTGCAGAGAATGGCTCTACAAAGCCTATCTCTGTAATTGGCAGCTCATTCCTTTTTCAATTTCGTTTCTTCACCTTGTTTCAAGTCTAGCTTTCCTTTCCTCCCCTATTCGAGTCGACTCCGTGCTTCGTTAGACTCATCTGATCCCTTATATCCTCATCCAACTGACATCACTTGATCACTTCTAGTTACCTTTGTTTGTTTCATCCATCAGATTTATAATGATAATTTACTTAAACCCCCTACAGACCGGCCAACTGTCGGGCCCGACGATAGGCTGGTCGGGTTGGCTGGACCATCCGACCAACGACCCCCCACCACTTGTCGGGTCGTTGTTGGGTCCAACAGTCCGAATTGCACCTTCACCTCAGCTTCATTTCCCGTTTGATCAGACTTTTAGAACTACGCACCTCGAGTATTGCTGCTAAACTGGACTAGTAGTCGAGTCGGCTCGTTCGGTCGGGGTGTGTGTAGGCAAGGCCCCGACAATGACGGTCGGGGGTAACGGTCGTGTCGGCCAGTGTGTATAGGGGGTATTAAGGTCGATCAATTTTCCATCGTCGTTTCAATCTAGTTTTTTAATTATGATATAGATTTATTATTTATGGTTTATCATGTATTAGTATTAGTAGTGATTTTATTGCCGATTTAAATAAATGTTTGTTACACTTGAGGAGCTCATGCTCGAAAAAATACCAGAAAATAGTCTGTGCTGCGTCATTAAGTTATATTACTAGCATACGTTACTATGGACTTCTGCCGTATCAGACATAGACAAGATTATCTCCTCTCCTTTACTCCCTCCATACCCGCGACATTTTACAGCATCCTTTGTCGATTCTTGTCACCATCGCGGATGACAAGGCTATCCTATCCTCTCTGTACACAAGAACCTCAAAATGCATCTGATAGTGTTTAAAGTTACCTTCTTCTCTTAAAACCTTAGCTAAGGAAATGGAGCATAAAAATAAACCAACAGAAAAGTATGGGCGTCACCTTTACTCTTCGCTATAGTACTTGTCCTCCAAGCTCTTATTCTTCAATCCGATACCTTGGTGTTACAGACGTCTTACTTGGCAACAACACACGAAAACAAAACGAACTTAAATAACAAGACGATACAAGTTACTGCTTCGTCTTCTGGACTTTAGGTCCAAGCTTTCTCTTAATAACGAGCTTAAAATTTAATAAAACCAGCTTGGACCGACGGCTTGGAAGTGTGGGGTAGCACCAAACCTTCCAACTCACGTCGTCTCCAAATCATCTAGTCCAAGATCCTAAGAAAAATCACTCATCAACCTCACTCTCCACAATGATTCAACTTTCCCTTGGTTCGAGATCTATCTACATCCCGATACAAATTTCACGACTCTTTACTAGATCATCCTAATAATTTATTTCAACTTATTTCTACCCAATAGTATATACCAGATAACCTTCATCGAAGCCTGAAGAGACAATGGCCTAAAGACTTATTAAATACATATACACTTACAAAATCTGCAATTATCTTCTTATCTGCTATATCTCATTTATATAATTATTTAAGCATATTTAATATATTTATTATCTCATTTTTCCTCTATTTACTTTTATTATTATTTATTTATTTGTAATCTTCTATAAANTTTTCAGTCTCTCTCGCTGTTTTAGATTCTCTGTTTTAACAGAGCTTTTATCTGTTTGCCCAGGGCTTCTGTTTCTCCCGAGAAATTGTTTAGTTCTTAAACCAGTGTACATAATTTAATGGTAATCGGCGCAATCCGGATTCCTGAGATAAACATGTTTTACGTAATATCTCTGGTTTAATATCGTCTACTTTGTTTTGTCAGTCGATCCTTATCTGATTACTTGTCTTAGTCTTGAACTAAACTCTGCCTAAATTGTTTTATTTCTGGCACTTTGACGTAAGCGTTGCCTTGCCGTAAACCTTGAATGTATTTGACAAACTATAAACAATTGTCTACATTCATGTACTATATCATTTTAATGCTTGCTCACTTATAGAACGTTCCGTTAATTACCACAATAGGTAAGTAAATACAGCGGCTTGTACTACATCAAATCCGTGCTTGGATTTCCACCGCCGGCTATAATTTTTATCTGTCTGGCTTTATAGGTATTCATTTATTTAATTATGAATATCAATTCTTTAGTCGTGGATTTCTATTTATTTTAACAACCTTAATGAACAAATTATTATTTATTTATTTGTAAGAATATTGAATATACAATAAAATAAATTTCAATATCAATTCTTTAGTCGTGGATTTCTATTTATTTTAACAACCTTAATGAATTTATTATTATTTATTTATTTGTAATCTTCTATAAAACCCTCACTCTTAAAACGTGTTGTCACTGGACTACTTCCTTTTTTCATGATGAACAAGCCTAACAAACTATATTGACTGTAACACTTATAACATGTTTATAATTGTAGTTAAACAATGAAGTGAAAAAAAGACTTGATAATGCAACAATTAAAACTTTAATAAATTAAAAGAAAAAGTGTAATATGATTATAAATTAATTATATAAAGTCAATTTAACATAATAAGCAAGTTCAGCATAAGATCGTCTTCCTACATTTTGTTAAACAAATTTATTTAAAACTTAAAGATAATTATTTATCTCTGGTAAAAAAAGAAACATGATACGTAATAATATTCAGACTACTTAAGTTAGACATTATTAGTAATCTGATCAAAGTATTCGGCAAAGTAATATTGGAATCGATTGGAAGATTTCTCATCGCGAGACATCAATTCCATTATTAATCGACTTTATTTCATCGAGTATACTTCAAAGTGACTGAATTACTCCTTCAGTGTGATTTAAGACTTCCATTAGAAATTTACCTTTTGTCAATAACGAGGGACACTAATGCGACCTAAGTATCGATCTTCAACCGATAAAAGATTCACCGTGGAAGCAAATAATTCGGCTCTAAACACTGCCGAGATGCCCTTATGAGTCTGTCTAGTGAACCGATGCTAATTATTCAAGTATCAAAACGTCAATAGTAAATATAATGTTTCGAGAACCCATTATATTTGCATTTGATAAATAAGTTAAATCTTTTAGCGATATTTGATCTTAAGCGTAAATATAGTTTAAGAATCGCAAGGTATAGATTAAAAGCATATATAAATTATATTAAGAAAAACATGCGAATAATTGGCGGAGCCTAAACAGTTGCAATTTTGATGCTTATTGTTAAAAGTACATGTGCATGACCGAAGCTCTATACTGCATGTAAGGTTCAGCTACAGTCATTGTTACCAATATGGTATAGGCGTTTAAACAAAGGTTAATACCGTTAGATTGACGTGTTAGTTTTGATCGGCTGTTTTCGATCGGTATGAAATTCTAATTTGTTATTTGAGACGGATAAAGTTGAAATTCGTGTTGGGGCTTTCAGGAGCCCGGTAAATTCATATTGACCGGCTTTAAAGCCTTGTTATACTGCCTAACTCGTATACTCGTCTCTCCCTCTTCACAACTCCCATCCGAAATCCCAATCAATTTATCTCCAGGAACAAAATCAAGTATCATAAAAGCTTATTATTCGTCGGAACAAAGTAAAACGTTATGTATCGAGTGAATCATTTTACGCTTCGACATCGACTTTTCTATACTTGGACTCGCAGACACGTTTCCGGATAATTCCCATTTCTATAGAAGAGTTTTAGTGGTCGAAGCACTGCTTTGCGGTGCGATCCTTTGTAAGGGAGCGTCGGTTCACTCCAATAGAATTACGCTTCGTCGACGAATTCCGCTCTCGATAAACAATATCGATTGCAATAGGGGTCCTCTCATTTTGCCGGGGACTCTATTAAATAAATTCCGGCGTGGAGATCGAAGGTATAATTTGTTATCGGTCGCATATAGATACACACTCACTCTTATATTATAAATTCCCTCGGCTGTAGTTTAGTAGAGGGAAATATTATTTTTTCACAAATGTGTTTTCTTGCGCCTGAATTTTTAATTTATCTTATTAAATTGTCGAAGACGAATTACGTTTTTGTTAAACTGACTTGTTAAGGACCGAGTCGGAGGAAAATTCATGTTGTTGGAGAAAATTCGAAAAACTGTACATAGAGAAGATGAATTCTAATCGTTTCTGTTAATGTCTCTCGAGGATTCGTATCTTAGGAAGAAAAATACATCTGGTCAATTGTATTCGGCTTCTTTACGGGAGTTTATGATTTTATCGCCGGGTGTATTTTCGGCCGAGTTATTTTTCTCGGGTTACGACGGAAGGGCACCGGTATTTAATGGGGTAGATGAAGGGAGCCAAGTCTGGCACAAGGTGGCGTCGACGCCCTTCTCTCCGTCCGGACAGATTGATACCACGCCGAGTGATAGATCCGCAAAATTGATACTGAGATCGAGTCTGGAGGCCCTAATCGGATAAAGTGGTAGAGAAGACCCTGTCTCTCCTTCCCGTCTCCTCGACCCCGGGTTCGTTCGTTCCGAATAGCGATGTAACCGCTTTGAAATTTTTATTTCGAAGCAAGGTTTTTCTCGTGGTTTTCTTTTCTCTCCGGGTAACTTCACCTCCCCTTTTTTGCGCAACTTTCCCTTCTTTCTACCTTTTTTTCCCGGGAACAAGTTGTGAAGGATTTGTAAGTGTTTTTTGTTGGCAGGTGGATTTGCAGGTGGATCCCCTGGACAAGGTTGCGGCGAGGTTGTAACACTTGACTTGCTTCCTCCTCCTCGGTCCGCATTGCAGGATAATAACGTTTGAATAACATTAATATATAGAGTCGGCATTATTAGTTTTTTCCGTGGTAAATCGTCGTTTTTCCGTGGCCTTTTTGTTTATCACTTGCTCCGATAATTCAAGTCGTAGCGGCTCTCTTTACACACTCTTTACATTATAATAATTACGTGTAAGTCTTTCATCGATGTAAATAGTTTGACTTTTTTTCATTTAACAAAGTGATCGCTTTTAGTTTTTTAAACGTACATCTGTACTAAAACGGTTAATTCTCTTTTCCCTTTTATATATAAGGTGTGTTTCTTTAATTTTGTTATCAAATTTGATAAAATAGAAAAGGAAACCAACGAGTTTCTTTCTTGATTATGTATTGATTTATTTCACCAAAATTACTGTGAATGATCTCATTTTCAAAACCAACAGAACAAATATTGGGCCCACAGGTTGTCCGTTATACTGTGAATAGGATCAATAGGTCAATAGACATTTAATAGCATATTCTTAAGATACAAATAGTTGGTTGTTTTGACTGAGATTTTGTGGTACCACTTCATAATTATGACTAGAGAGGTTAATAAAATGTAACACAACAATATTGTCTCCACAATTTTTAATTAAATTTTAAAATTTAATTAAAAATTGTGGTGACAATATTGTTGTGTTACATTTTATTAACCTCTCTAGTCATAATTCTTAAGATACATTTGAGTATTCCATAAGCAATCATCTTGGAATGTCGCATTTTAAATTTCTCGCAACAATTACCTGCGAATCGATGACTGAAAAAGTGCTATCAATCCGACGATCCAAATAAAATCATAACATCAATAAGTCAATAACATAAGCTGATAAGTGAACGAGTATTGACTCTCAACCTAGACATGGAGAAACTGCCTTTACTTTAAATTCTAATGAGCTCTACCATATGCCTATATCTACGCATCATTTGTATTCAATTTGATTTTGTTATAATTTATTAGATTGTTGTTTTTAACTACTTTACCTTGAATTGTTGTGCTCGATTGTCTCGTATGTTTATTTGTAATTAATCGAAGTAATATTTTCTTTTTGTTCTAGGTAAGATGTGATTTCAGTTTACCGACAGTTCGTCTAAACGCTCTTTCAGGTTATTTTTTGAAATTTTATATTAAATATTCAATGTATGAACACTTAAAGCTAGCAGTACGCTTCTCTCGTTGTTTATATACTATATTATGCACAATACAGGGTGGCCGGAAGTTATCCAGCCAAACTTCATGGTTAGTTTCTATGGCCTAATTGGAACAAAAAATGTTGAGTAAGCATATGCCAAATTCTCAATAGTTCTCGAGTTATCGATTTATTTAGTTTTTTTTAAGTTTTTCACGAAAATTTTCAAAAAATGCCAAATATCTCAAAAACTAAATGAGATGGAGAAATCACGGTAAAGAACAATTTTAAAGAGCATTAAAAAACCTTTCAGAACCACTCATTTACTTTCAAATTATCAGCTGCTTAGCATCTTCAAAGTCCTGTTACATTTGAAAATTTGGATTTTTTTGGAATTTTATCACAAATTTCCTGAGCTTTCTACTCTTAATTGAAGGATACTATAAGTGTAACGATTTCAGGACAAACTTCTGCTTTTTATAAACTTTCAAATGGTATAATTAAAGTTTAAGATCAACGGACTAATTTTTGAATTATGGTGAATTGAATGTTACTAGGTGTGCATTTTTTTGGTGCGGCTCACAACCAATTCTAGTAAAAATGCAAAAAAGGTTTCCCCAAACGAAACTACAACACTTAGAGTTTCTTATAGGAAATTTGACGCTAAACAAAAAAGTTCCTATAAACATAGTTCTGAAAAAGCTTCGTTTTCGATATATTCGCAAAAAACATAAAAAATACACCAATTTTGGACGTTTTTCATCAAAATTCTCAAATAATGCACTTCTTATCATAAAACACCTCAAAGGAAACCTCGTAAAAAATATAATTTTTCGTTGAAAAACACCCTTTCCAGCGCTGCAGAACTCTATGTGTTGTGGTTTTGTTTGGGGAAACCTTTTTTGTATTTCTACTAGAATTGGTTGTGATCCGGACCAAAAAAAAAATGCACACCTAGTAACATTCAATTCACCATAATTCAAAAACTAGTCTGCTGATCTTAAACTTTAATTATACCATTTGAAAGTTAATGAAAAGTAGAATTTTTTCCTGAAATCGACACACTTCTAGCATCCCTCAATAAAGAGTTGAAAGCTCAGAAAATTTGTGGTCAAATTCCAAAAAATTAAAATTTTCAAATGTAACAGGACTTAAGATGCTTATCAGCTAATAATTTGAAAGTAAATGAGTGATTCTAAAAGGTTTTTTAATGTTATATAAAATTGTTGCCCTTAGATGGTTGTACACTAAAGATTGTATTCTCAGATTGTTCGTATTATACCGATCCTCCGAGTAAGTGTGTCAAATTTATCGGTTCACTAGAAGTATTATGAACCTTTGAACTGTCCAATATATGTCAAAATAAATAAATAAGTAAAATAAAAAATGTTTACAATTGGCTTTAAAGGTCTTACTACAAGTCGAGTAAAAGTAATTTAAATGATATGATGTTTTATGTACACATCCTTCTACCAATAAACCAGGTACATTCGTTAGCCTGCTCTCCGTAGCAAAGCTCGTAATTGAAAACATAAATTAAATAAATAAAAAATAAAGTAAATAAATAAAACAAACTGTATTATTTATTTAGTAAAATAAATAAAAGTGAAAGCAAAATATGTTTTGCAGCTTGTACACAAAAAATCTTCGTATGTGTAATTATTAAAGTATAATTTATGTATAATTTTTTATTCGTTTATTGTTATTTGGAATGGAAATATTATTCGTGTTCGGGTGATATCTTGAAGTTAATAAATAGTACACTATGCTACGTTAGCGACGTCCAAGTTTTAAATAAAAAAGTTTTTTATTAGCCGACACATTAATTGCATCGAAACTTTTGTGAATAACTTTATTCGTTTTACCTTTTTTTTCACAACATATTTTGTGTATTTTTATTTTATCTCGATGCTCTTTTCCCCTTGCTTTCCCTCTCCTTTCTGTAAGTTTTTTCTTTGTGCCGATTGAAAGCAGCTTTACGAGCTAATTATCGATGAAATTAATTTTCAAAAAATGCTTCGCTTATCTGAAACTCAAAATCGATATATTTTACCGGACCGGTTGTTGTCATTTCGAAAATGTATCACTACGTGCTTACTTATTATCCCGAAACGAGTTCAAAATTTCCCTGCATGAAAGTTTATTTTGACTTGTACTTTTTAAAAATCAATATAACAAGTAATTTATAGGTCGCGTGATTTTTTTCTGGAAATCTTCTTTCTTCGGATCGGACGATGTAATTTACCAATGCCAGAATTGGTGAAACAAGTTTAAAAATAGTTTTTTGCGTGTTTTATATTTTCGCCGCTTTTTTTTTACTTTGTTAGATGTTTGATTTGGAGGGTCTGCGTTTTTAAAACGACCAAAGCGCTAATAGACGTATTGAGCCCGTGTGGGACGAGGCCGGTATACGAGTAGGGTTCGCGTGATAGGGCGCTATTATGTCGACGCTTGCAGTCCTACCGATCTACCCTTCAGACTCTTTGTGTGTTCGCAAAACCTCTCAGACGTCTTAAATTACCTTGGAATCGACCCTTTTCGTCTTCCGTCACTTTACGCACCTCTATAACATAAAAAGTTAATTTACTACGCCTATAAATCTGCCGTCGACTCGTTACTCATATGGATAACGAAACAGGCTTTGTAAT
The DNA here is from genome assembly GCA_001010745.2 of Gerris buenoi. Taxonomy (NCBI): domain Eukaryota; kingdom Metazoa; phylum Arthropoda; class Insecta; order Hemiptera; family Gerridae; genus Gerris; species Gerris buenoi. The sequence continues at coordinate 124,939 of KZ651227.1, forward strand.
GGGGCGACCGTAATAACTATCGCTATAAGACATGTATGTAAAGATTCCGACTGAGCGGAGAGATTCGGCAAGTTTTAAGGCCAATGTGATGTTTCGGCGATTCGACGGAGATCGTAAGATCTGCATTCTTCGTAAGATCTTACAGAGTCAGATATGGAAGTACCGTCGGAAGTAACAAAACTTTGACCGGAGCGTCGCGTCGTACCGTCTTTAGGCGTGATGGACGTTGGATTGCGAGCCGTTCGTCATACGAGCGTCGGCCTGGTGGAAGACGGAAGCGTTTGATAAATTTCAAAATGGGTACCGTTTAAATATTATTTAGAATTACAGCTTAGTTTTATTTTTAGCTTAGTCCTACGTAGGAATTGCACAATACAGCAAACAAGAATATCTTCGTATAAATTCTAGTTGGCTGGACGCAAGTGGATTTTATTGGGATGCGACGTTTAGTTGAAATCGAGGGATCAGTTTTAATTAAAAATCTCGATCCTTTATGGGGATTAGAATAGTGCTAAGCCTTATTTGGTATTTCTATCTAATGCCCACTCGGAATCTCGGATGCACGGGATTAAACATGCAGTGTAGTTTACATTAGACGTGTAACGTGAGAGAAGATCAACATGGGTACACATCAAGTATCAGGTTAATAATTCTGCAAACACACCTACGTAGACTTGAAATCCAGGGATTCAGCCTAACCACTCCCAATACCGTCTTCCCTTACCTACCATCCTTCCAAAATTATATACAATCTCACTTTCCTTGTTATCGATTTATCGATAACAACAATAATATGTAATATCGTATTCAATATATTATTACTTTATTCGAAGACCTATACTTATTCGATCGACGATTGAAAATGTATTGAAGAATTTCATAATTCCTCTAGCTACATATTCTTTCTTTGTCCACATACGTCTCTGACATGACAATTCCCTGCAGTCTTGAGATTTTATCTCACACTACAAGCCAGTGACTTAACTTTAATATATATTACTGTCATGTAGGTCGAACTGAATTTAATTATCTCGTAGCGTAGTGGTTAAAGGGCCACCTTAGAACTTGCCAACCCTTACATAACCAGCCAATCCTCACACATCTAATTCCAATTGCAAAGAGGCTAGCCATGTTCATCTTGAAATCAGGTCCATGTGTCAAGTGACCGGTCTGTGTCCTGTGTCTGTATGATAATGAGTTGATAGTAACAAAATAAAAGCTTTTAATATATCTGGAACGAATACTTTAGTTGCTTGGAAGCTGCCTTACTTGTTACAGTTTGAGATACTTTAATTAAATTAATGTTTTCTAATCACCCGTATCATTAGGTTATACGCCGGGGAAGTGTGACGTCACTTACGTAAAAAAGTGTGTGTTTTTAGGTTAGCTGGCTAATAACATTGGATATACGACTGGGTTTTATCAGTGCTATTTTATTTTATTATTATTTTTTAATCAATTATTTGTTTTATCGTCTATAATGTGTACATTTATTGGCTTATTAATGATGTTACTGATATATGATAAGGTTAAAAACAGTTATAAAAAGTTAAAAAAGCTTTTAGTAGAGTAAAAAGAGCACATCTGTAAGTAAGTTATTTTACATCTTATTTGAGTTATTTGTGAGAATTATTTGATTTATCATCTATAATGTATACATTTTTTGGCTTATTAATAATGTTACTAATATATGATAAGGTTAAAAACGGTTAAAAAAGCTTATTATAGAATAAAAGGAGGAAAAAACTATAAAATGCATACACAACACTAGTAAACAATCTTATATTATGAGCCAGAAGACGGATAACCTGACGAACAATAGTTCAGGGCGCATGACGTCACAGCAACCTTTGTCTCCTTTACGTAACCTCTCTGACGCGACGTATTACAAAAATTAGGGATTGGCAAGTTTTCACGACTAAACCGATATGTTGAGTGTGAAAGATTAATATCTCGCTGAAACCTCTTTTATTAAGCCACGATTGATTTACTTTTTTCTAATTATGTACTAGCTTTTACTATTATTTTAAAGAGCTAATCGCGACACACGCGATCACAACGTACTTATCAATCTAAAGACAACATTTTAATTAATAAGAGAAGAAATAGTAGTTTAAAATATAAATAAAACGTTACTGAATTTTATCATTTTATGAAGTTGCTACAATGTATATATTTATATAATATTTGAAGCTATAGACATTTATGTAAAAAAAAGGAAAAAGCATTTAGACCCTTAATTTTACTTTAATTATTCGTTGATTTTTTTTATACTTCAATCAAAAACAGAAGTATGTCACTGCAAATTCTTCAATCTCTGGAAATAGGACATAGATTGTAGTTAGTGATTTTTTTTATGATTTAAGAGTTCGTAATCAATTTCAGCAAACAGCAGTTCGTAGTTAAGTCAATTTCAAGCAAACAGAATTGGACAAGACGAACACTATAAAAACATCTTTTTAGGGTTTTGTAGATACTTCTCAAAACCCTTATGCCGAGGGTGATGTGTCCGTCTGTCCGTCGCTCTTTGGTTCATAGGGCCCGAACCGTTCAAGCGAAAGTGCTGAAATTTGGAACCCTTGTGCAACTTTTTGACCCAACCAGAGGAAAAATATACAGAAGTCCATAATTAGATTTGCGCATGCGCAATTCAAAAAAATGATGTAAACTCAAAAATTTACATTTTTTTTAAATTTTTGAGTGGGGTATCAAATGAAAGCTGCTGAAGAGTAGGACACAAATATATATTTGCTTTTTTAAAGTTTGCATTCCTTATTGGTTTATTACTGATAAAAAACATTGTGACCCCCCGGGGAATCGAACCCGGTCTCTTGAGATCGAAGACCAGAAATCATAATTACATAATGGGTATGCTTACTCATCTACAAAACCCTAAAAAGTACTTGGGGCTGTACTTCCCTGTGATTTTTTTTAGGTCAGTATGATGAACTATTACCCAAATAACTTTCTCAGTTTGAAGACAAAAGCCTGTCAACAAAGCCTGTTGCTTTTGATTCCACAACGAACCTATTGAATATGTAAATAAACTGAATGAGCGAATAATGAAAACATCGTTAACTCCATTTTCTTTTTATAGTCAGAAGGCTAAGCTAGCTTTCTTGGACATGAACGAGAAACCGTTACTTAAACTTTATCGAAATCGGTAACTGAATCTTTGCGTTTCATTCAAATAACTCTGTAATTCATCGGAGTGTCCAAACTGTTTAATTCTTCCTTCGTGATCAGTACTGACAAAGAATCAATGAATTGTCGATGAAGAAGTCATTCTGTGCTTTATTAAAACTTTAAAGCTTCCAAGATCTGTGAAAAATAACAATTCTGAATGTATTACTTCCACTTTTTAGAGGAAATTGTGTTTAACATTTGACAGCTTTTGCAACTCATAAAAGCTTACTGTATAAACGCTGTACTCGGCTGTAGTAGTAGTCGTCTAGTATTTCCTAATAGAACGGGTGGTACTTGTTCGAACCTTGCAATTAGGCGTCACTTAGGCCCTTTGTACGCCCCGTGGTGGAGAGTTCCAGTTACTTCACACATCATACATTTGTACATTGCACCGCCGAAGCGAGTATGGTGTGGTCATTAGTAAGCTATATAAGCGAGCGTCAAAGCGTGGGAGAAGAGTCCTCATATAGAGTGTCCCTCGCCCTGCTCCGTCCTCGAACCATAGATACCATCTACATCATCATGACACGGATCGGACCCACATCAAAGAGTGGGGGAAGAGTCCCCATAAAGGGTGTCCCTCGCCCTGCACCGTCCGCGATTCATTGATGCAATTCAGAGTATCATGGCACGGGATCGAAACCACGACCTCGAGTTGCCTCGACTCAGTGATAGGTACGCGGTGTCTTTAGTACCTCGGCTACCTTGGCTCCCTTGTACTCGGCTGTACTCAGCGAGAAGAGCAAGCGAGCGAAATAACCATTATGGCTGAAAGTTCTCCCATCTTTATGTATTCAAAAATAGTAAAATACAAGTAGCCTAACACATAATCTATATCTGTTATTATGTGTCCTATATCGTGTTTTGTTTATATATCGAGTAATATATTTTTTGTTAAGTAAAGAAATTTAAGTCGATTGAGAAATCTGTGCTTGGGAAATTATTATAAAAATTTGTAATTGGAACGAAGGAAGATAAAATGGGATTTTACCACCGGGTATTTAACTACGGACCCGTTTCCTTGCGGTCTCACCTCTTAGATATACCAGAAAAATGTTTGCGTTGACAACGAAATTCATTGTTTTAAGGTTTTCAGATAGTTCGACATTTTTAATTAAATAAAATAAAACACTGTTTAGATAACTTTGGTTTATTTATCAACTTATTTTTGCTACCACGTGTTGCTTAGTAGAAATCCCACATTTTAAATTAATAATAGGAAATCAAGACTTTAGTTCTATAATTACAGAATAGCTTTAAAACAAAATTAAATTACTATACGTATTTCGACCGACACTGTGGTTTTTAGGTACTTATTAAAACCATTATGATAACAACTAAAAAAAAATTAAAAATCCTACAACAAAGCATAGCATAACAAATACAGTAGAATCTCGCTTATCCGGATCCCGCTAGTCCGGACATCCGTATAATCCGGACAGGCCAAAAACTCTATACAAATGGGAACAAATTATCGGAGTATCTGTACAAATGGGAACAACTCTGTACAAATTATCGGAGTATCTGTACAAATGGGAACAACTCTGTACAAATTATCGGAGTATCTGTACAAATGGGAACAACTCTGTACAAATTATCGGAGTATCTGTACAAATGGGAACAACTCTGTACAAATTATCGGAGTATCTGTACAAATGGGAACAACTCTGTACAAATTATCGGAGTATCTGTACAAATGGGAACAACTCTGTACAAATTATCGGAGTATCTGTACAAATGGGAACAACTGTACAAATTATCGGAGTATCTGTACAAATGAGAACAACTCTGTACAAATTATCGGAGTATATGTACAAATGGGAACAACTCTGTACAAATTATCGGAGTATCTGTACAAATGGGAACAACTCTGTACAAATTATCGGAGTATCTGTACAAATGGGAACAACTCTGTACAAATTATCGGAGTATCTGTACAAATGGGAACAACTCTGTACAAATTATCGGAGTATCTGTACAAATGGGAACAACTCTGTACAAATTATCGGAGTATCTGTACAAATGGGAACAACTCTGTACAAATTATCGGAGTATCTGTACAAATGGGAACAACTCTGTACAAATTATCGGAGTATCTGTACAAATGGGAACAACTCTGTACAAATTATCGGAGTATCTGTACAAATGGGAACAACTCTGTACAAATTATCGGAGTATCTGTACAAATGGGAACAACTCTGTACAAATTATCGGAGTATCTGTANACGAAATTGAGGTTTTAACAGTTTCCTATTATTATTATTATTATTTATTTTTATTTTTATTTTTTTTGCTTTTTTAGAGGTACAAGGCACTATGTTCTAAGACTAAAACTCACGGATTTAGCCTGTTGGAAAAGGCACTATGAACCAACATGCTGGGGAGGTAAAGAGCACTATATGGACATGTAGCTGTCTACCTCCAGAGAATTAAGAATAAGTTAGCACTATGTCCAGATAGTGCCCTATACCCACTCCACTTATTAAAAAATAAAAGTACAAAATTTAAAAAAAAAGTGTAAAAAATCATTAAAATAGCTCTCCCGAAAAATTTAAAATTTGACACATAGTGCCCTTTACCTCCGATAGACAAAATATATATTGGAATAAATGTGGTTGCCTCAGTTTAGCAATAGAATACCCTTTTAGAGGTGCCTCATCGTCGAGACACTACTTGATTATATAAATAATTTGTGATTTAGTAATAATTTGACATTTCTATATTACCTCGATCATACTTTTTTTTATACAGTGTCGTAAATATAATAATACTTAATTAAGAGAAGAAGGTATTAGGTTGTTTTTTTTTATCTAATTTCTGCATTATTTCGTATTTCCTGATTTGTGAAGTTCAACTTTTAATTAAGCGCATAATATACATCAATGCAGGCATACAACTCGCAAACTGTGTAGACTTTCAAAATTTGTTTGGCTACTTTACTACCGCTTCTGTAATAAAATTTTGGATACTCCATCTCAGTATAGTAAACTCCAAGAATCCTGGCCACGTTCCCCTTCTGCAGCGCACATACTCCTTAAATTCCTTGAGGTGGTCTTTTTTTAGTGTAAAAACGACACTAATTCAAAACTATTATCGAAGAGTTGAGATAATGATGGAACATTAATCGGTGTAAATAAATTAACAATGATTACTTCATAGTCTGAGACGTTTCAACCCTAAAGGGTCATCTTCAGTCAGTATATTAACTAAAACAAAAAAAAAATGTTTGCCAATTTTACAAAAATTCCATTGTTGCATAAAGCAATCACAATTGTATCTTAATTAAAAAATGTAAAAGCATTGTGTCCAATCATACCCCAATTAATTACATATATTGATGTAATAATTTTACGACCTCTCTTTGAGAGTAAATTTTGAATCTTGACTCCAACTCATTTGATAACACACATAAAAAACAGCTTAATGTTGTAAGTAAAATTATTACATCAATATATGTAATTGATTGGGGTATGGTTGGACACAATGCTTTTAAATTTTAATTAAGATACAATTGTGATTGCTTTATGCAACAATGGAATTTTTGTAAAATTGGAAAACATTTTTTGTTTGTTTTAGTTAATATACTGACTGAAGATGACCCTTTAGGGTTGAAACGTTTCAGACTATGAAGTAATCATTGCTAATTTATTTACACCGATTAATGTTCCATCATTATCTCAACTCATCATAATGAATAAGGTGTTCTTAAACTTTTAGTTTAAATCTTCAAACTATTATCGAAGTATTTTATGCCGAAAGACGGGTTTTGTGAAATAGTGTCGCCACACAAGCTATTGTCGTATAAATTACTTTAAAATACGCTCGTAGTTTTAACACCTACATAATTAATTAAATTTAAGGGGTATAGATATAAAATCCATGTCGCAAAATCATAGCTTCAGTTAGAACATAACTCAAATAGCCTTTGTTTGCAAACCACAATATTTAAAAATAAAAAAATTGGCGTGTTCATTTTGTCCACCAGTTTATATAACCTTTTCTTGAATAGTGTTTTTAGGGGTTGGTAAAACAAAAAATCTCTCTGTAGTTTCTTTCCTTTGTCTGTCTGTCACTCAGTTCGGTTCCAATTACTTTTTGAATCAAAAAAGATAAAAACATGAAACCTTGCAGCAATAAAGATCTTTTTGATGATCACCCAAAGAAAATACAGCGAACTCAAAATTATCAGCCGTTCAAATGTTACATGCGTTTTTCTACTTTTTTAAAAAAAAAAAAAAAAAAAAAAATCTTGAGTAGGGTATTAAATGAAAAGTATTAAAGAGTGGATTACAAACATATATGTAACACTTGTGAAAATTGTTCAATTTTTCTCGTGATTTTGTGGAAAACAACATAATTTTCATGTTTATCTTGCATTTTTTTTTTATCGGCAGTTTCCCTGCCGATTAATAAATGAATAAGTACTTGTTTTCCTTAGCCCAGGAATTGTTCCATCCTGACACCATTTTATTACAATACCATATTAGTGCATGCGTACAAAACCTGTCATTAAAAATGCTCTTAATATTTTAAAATGCATAGCAATACTTTAGGGAAACTGTTATCGTACGTTTTATAAAAATAAATACCTAAAACCTACCTAAAAGAGGGGGGGGGGGGACCTAAGAATAAAGTTACATCAAGATCGGACTAAAACTGTAAATTTGCATAAAGAACACACAAATACGTCGACTTTTAAATATATAACGGCCGGCACCTTAAATCAAAATGCCCGATTGGTTAACCATTTATCAAAAGTTACTAATTTCATAAAAGGAAGCTAACCTCTAAATTTCATGGTTCTTGTGCAATTGGTTCCGGAGAGATCGTCTTGTCGAATTTTGTGTATAAATGGACGCCATCTTGTATCTTAGCGAGCACCTAGGAGGTAAGAGGAACACACCTACAAAATTTTACAAAAATACAGTGGTTTCAGAGATATCGTGATGTTTCAGTGAGTGGTATTTTGATTTTATATATACAGAAGTTATTACATCTATTTAAGGCCCGACAAATCAAAACAAATAATGGAATAAATGTGGTTGCCTTAGCTTAGCAATATCAAATCATTTAGACGTGCGTCGCGTCACCGTCAGGACACTACTTAATTATATAAATGATACACAATGACATAATTAAAGACGTAGAAACTTGGTTGATTAGATAATGATTATAAATAGATTAAATCCTGGTTTGCGTTTAATATTAAACATTTTAGTTGACAATTGAACTGATTAAGTTTTCCTTAATACATTTATGTATTTGGAATAAATAAAGTTTTATAGGTCGTTAATATAATGATAAAAAAAAAATTAAAGGCGGGATTGAAGATAATGAAGTTTAAGCTTGTAGACGTTACAGAAAATGTAAATAATACTTTTGAACGTCTTATTTAAGTTCTAAATGTATTTGAGGAAAGCTTTAATTAATATTTTTATGGTCTTATTGAATGAACTCTGTAGGCTTATAATAACAATCGAACCGCAATTATTTGTTTGAAACAATGATTACATTTTACGTTTTTAATTAAAATTAAGTGGTTTCATTTGATACCGCTTGCATTAGCTATTCAATCTTACCCCGATTATCTTTCATATTTTAAAAATTAAAAAGGCCTTTTATTTTAAATTAAACTCGAGTTCTCAGTATTTCTTTTTCCTCCTTTTTCGTTTACCTAATTTAATTCCAACCTTTAGTTTTAAGTTAAAGGTGAATTTCGAACCTTTTTATGGCTCTAAAAAAATTATAATTCATTTGAACGGTATGTAATTCAAATAAAAAAAAAAAAAAAAAAAAAAAAAAAACTTGATGGATGTTGAGAGAATATAATGGCTGTTTTAACATTTTTATGTTTTTATCGGAAATTCAGATTCACAATTGCCATTCTATGTAACTAATAATATGATTAACTGCTATTCAGCTGTTTTAATCATACATAGGTTAAAAACATTTTATGCTAATATCTGGCTTTTAAAGTCAAAACACTTTTAAAATGTTTATTATTATTTAGAATATTATCTCTAATTTAATACAATTGGGTATTCTTTACCTCCGATAGACAAAATATATATTGGAATAAATGTGGTTGCCTTAGCTTAGCAATATCAAATCATTTAGACGTGCGTCGCGTCACCGTCAGGACACTACTTAATTATATAAATGATACACAATGACATAATTAAAGACGTAGAAACTTGGTTGATTAGATAATGATTATAAATAGATTAAATCCTGGTTTGCGTTTAATATTAAACATTTTAGTTGACAATTGAACTGATTAAGTTTTCCTTAATACATTTATGTATTTGGAATAAATAAAGTTTTATAGGTCGTTAATATAATGATAAAAAAAAAATTAAAGGCGGGATTGAAGATAATGAAGTTTAAGCTTGTAGACGTTACAGAAAATGTAAATAATACTTTTGAACGTCTTATTTAAGTTCTAAATGTATTTGAGGAAAGCTTTAATTAATATTTTTATGGTCTTATTGAATGAACTCTGTAGGCTTATAATAACAATCGAACCGCAATTATTTGTTTGAAACAATGATTACATTTTACGTTTTTAATTAAAATTAAGTGGTTTCATTTGATACCGCTTGCATTAGCTATTCAATCTTACCCCGATTATCTTTCATATTTTAAAAATTAAAAAGGCCTTTTATTTTAAATTAAACTCGAGTTCTCAGTATTTCTTTTTCCTCCTTTTTCGTTTACCTAATTTAATTCCAACCTTTAGTTTTAAGTTAAAGGTGAATTTCGAACCTTTTTATGGCTCTAAAAAAATTATAATTCATTTGAACGGTATGTAATTCAAATAAAAAAAAAAAAAAAAAAAAAAAAAAAAAAAAAAAAAAAAAAAAAAAAAAAAA
>KZ651227.1:193130-210835 GCA_001010745.2 Gerris buenoi
AGTGAATCCGAAAAAAACGACCAAAATCACCGTCACGCAAAATCCGTCACGAAATCTACCGATAATGGCGATAACTTGTGTAAAAGTTGACCGATTTAGTTGAAATTTGGTACACATGTTCATTTTACCAATGCCCAGGACAAGTTCGTTGGACAACGTTATCCGCCCAAGCGTTCGCGCGTAACGCTCGCGTAAACGTAAGCGTCAAATCAAAAAATTGGAATTTTTGGACGGGAAAAAATTCTAACTTCATCTATTTAATGAGACAAACAACTTTTACAAATAAAATATTTTATTAAAACGAACACCGACACTGCTATGAAGTGATAAAGATCGCTAAATTTATTGAAGCGGACCAAAACGATTAAAATAAACAAAACAACGTTATTACCGATATCTTACGTTGTAACGTAACGATTTAAATGAAACTTTGTATAATTCACCTATAGTACAATTGAAACAAGCATGTAAAATTTCAACCTGATACAAGCAAACGTTTTTGTGAGTTAATGATTTATATTTTTTATTTTAATATGTAATTAGATTAATTTGCCGTCAGCGTTTGAGGGGACAGTTCTTTTTTGTTCTACAACCATCTGCTTTAACTATAAATTTATCATTAACTTTTTTCTCATTATGCAATACATTATTTATTGCAAGACGTTCACTTCAAAGATAATAAAAAGCTTTTTATTTAATTTTGCCTTAACTCCGCTAGTACAAATAGTTACTTATAATTTTGTTACTTATATTTAATAAAAAGCGTAAGGAACTTCGTTCTTATCGGGTGTCCCACGACACCACACGTATTTTTTTTTTAGATTGTTACTCTCCTATGTTTGTTTTATAAGGGGAGTAACAATCTAAAGAAGTGCCTATTTATTTTTGAAGCGAAAAACTTAGTTATTACAGTATATTTATTGAAATCTTATAAATTAAAAAGTTAATAAAAATATTAGGATATTCTGTAACATGTCCTTTATTATATATAGCAGTATTCCAAAAAAAAAAATTATTAAAACCAAACCAAAACTCAACGCGTCTCTCGATTCCGTTTTGAGAATATTCCGTATCCGAAATTATAATTGGAGAAAAAAACAAATGCTAACCAACTTTAATTTAAAACTGGTAAATAAAATGGTTGATTATACCTCACCTCTGTTGTTAATTGCATTCACCTCCATTTTGAATTCTCCCTATTTCCCCTTTATTAAAACAACTTTTTTTCGGGAAAATTAAAATTCTATTCATTTTGAAAAATTTAAATAACTATTATTTTATATCATGTTATTTCATGAGGTATTGGAGCCATATTATTAAGTAGGGTAATTTTGTGCCTTATCTAATTCTTTTGATAATTTTTTAAAGGATTAGGTTTTGAATTGAAGTTGTGGAAGGGTATAATAATGGTTAATCTCGACTGATGGGCACAATTGCCCAAGTCTATTGTTTATTGTTATTGTATACTGAGTATAATCCGCATGTTATTACAAATAAACAAATTATTTACTTACTTATTTTAATAATGGTTAATTTTGCAGTATATATTTTATTTTAATTTTAATTTTTAGTGTATATTTTATTTAGCTTGTTGGGAATTTTGTGATGTACAAACCTCACAAAAATCCCACCTGTAAACAATTACAGGTGTTTGAACGGGTGTTAAACTGCCAATAATATAATATAACTGCCAATAATAATCTATAGATTCGCTTATGAGAGGACCAACCAAGCATTTGCCTAGTAAATCGAGGGGAACTACAGAAAACCTCAATTAGGTTAGATAGGATTTTTGTGATGTATAAACCTCACAAAAATTCCAGGCTTTAAACGGGTGTTAAAGTGCCGATACGATAGTCTGTAGACTCGCTTATGAGAGGACCAACCTGGCATTTGCCTAGTAAATCGAGGGGAAACTATAGAAAACCTCAATTAGCTTATGAGACTCGTTTGTTAGGTGAAGCGAAAAGTCCTTTGAAAAAAGTCTGAAAATTTGTTCATTGTTATATATTTTTCTAATGGATGGAACAAAGTCTAAAGTGAAAATGCAATTAAATCGAGTATTATGTATCCAGTGCAAGGCTTTAATAGCAAGGGTGTAAAGCAATGTGTATATAAAACAACACTGTCCTGCGAGCTTTATGGACGCCGATAAACTAGAGATAATAGGTTTAAATAAATTTCCACTTGTAGAGATGAAAATGTGTTATATCAAAGCTTAAATGTTTCAGAATATTAAAATATTGTCAAATCTGCTAAACACATCGTACTTTACTTTACTCTTTTTAACTTTAAAGCGCGGATATTTATTTGCTGCATAATTTTTTCTAGACTGACAAGTCTAGATAAATTAGAGTGACAAAACTATTATCATTTATATAATCGATTTATGTCCTGACGGTGACGACTCATCTCGAAATGATTTTTTATCGCTAAGCTAAGGCAACCACTTCAATAAAAATAAACGTTTGTTTTGATTTTTCGGTCTTCGAACAGATAAAACTTCTTATCTAAGTAGATATATAAATTAATTTACTTAAGTTTAACTTTTTGTCTAAATATAAAATTAGGCCCGTTATAACGAGCTTAACAGCCCGTTATAAGACTCGAATCTAATGCGGTTCTTATAAGAAATATGCTTCGATCGAACATGAGTTCCAGCTGCGAGTGAACACGGATTTGCCGATAATAAATCGTGGAAACCGAACACCAAATAACTTTAAGTTTAGCACGGCAATTCTTTTATTTTTATTTATTTATTTTTTTTTTGTTTTTTAAAAAAAAAATATATATATATAAAATAATGGTATGTAGAACAGGTGCAGGACTAATTTACATTTGCTAAAGCTTGGATCTTAGGTTTCTGGGTGTAGATAAGAATGCTTAATGAGTGATAAGGCTGTACTAATCGACAAGGTAGGATAATAAAACTTTATCAGCTGTTTCAGCACACTTGGTCGTTTTTAACAATATCTTCCTTCCTTAACTCCCTTTTAGAGAGCTTTTCCAAGCGATAAAGAGAATTTCAATGCAGCTCTCGCGTGCTGGCAAAAAAGGAAACTAGAAAATAAAAAATCTTTTAGCGGACTGTATGTAAGTGGACTGTATAAATAAATGAAGATAAAGAGCGTGATATGAAGATAATGAAAAGATAGCCTTTTAAGAAAAAAGATCGATTAACATTTATTTCCCTTAAACTTTTGTTTCCGTATGTGGAAAAATTATATCAAGTCCTGATCTAATTGAAGATGTATTTCCGATTTCTAAAATGGTATCTACTTGTTGAAAAATTGGCTAAGAAATTTGAGTTACTAGAGGTAAAAGAGGATCAGGGATTTCATATCAAGCACCGATCTACTTCTAAAGTTCACGATCTAAATATCTAGACTCGAAGAAACCTGCTTGCTGTCTGATTTCAACAATTTCTAAAAATATAATGTCAGATAATAATGATTTAAGAAAATAGGCTACAAATAACTAAGGTTTTCAATATTAAATGGTTAGAACGTTTACATTATCTAAATTAAAATTTCAATTAGGTTTCCGTAGGTTTTAATAGTTAAATAACGAATTAATGACAAAGGCGTAACTAGGGGGCGTATCCTGCAATGCGGGAGTCTGTAACGGAATCGGGCCCTAAAACCACAGCCCTTACCATTAGAAAAAAACCTTTTTCACGCCCGATAAATACGCTATATTATATACGTGCATCATTAGGTCTTTACTTTAAACATAAATCGGCCTTTTTTAAAATTTAATTGGTGTACCTTAAAAAGTATTTTTCGTTACGGTATCCTTAAATCGGACATTTTGATTTTCTCTTTAGCCCTTTGATCAGAAGTGTACTTGCAATTTTTTTCGGTACCGGAACGCCGGAAGTTCCGAGGGTAATACCGCCCAGGCAAGCGGGGTTCCGGAAATTTTTTGTTAAATAAAACCTTTAAAAACGCTTTTTTATGCATTCTGGAGGTAAAAAATTTACCGTAGAGCCCCAAGGCACGATTAGTAATGAAGAAAAAAAACTAAATCCACCGTAGAGGAAAAAATCACGTTTATATTTTACTATAAAACTTTTTGTTAAATGTTGCAAAATTGCTAAAACCATTTTCATGACAGCAGTACGATTATCAGATAATAATGTAAGCGACTTATTTTGTTATTATTATATTGGCTATTCACATAGGGGATTTAGAAACAAAGTATTTATATAACGAGTTCCTTTACCGATACTAATTTTATGTTTGTTTTGTCGCATTTACATCGGCTCGCAACATAGTTAACGTTAATAATATCATTGACAAAGTTAGTCGAGGGATTGTGAATGAGGTATAGAACTAAATTTACTTGAGAGTTGATTTAATAAGTTTTAATGATACTGTTCATTAATTAAGCAAAAGTTAATCCCTTTGCATTTGTTGGAATGTGCCACAATAGTTTTAGTACAGTAGTACTACTACAAACTACAAATCCCAAAACGAGAAATTTATACATCACCTAGGTTAAAACACCTATATATACTTTAGTTACACGTTCACGATTTATTTTTTTTTTTTTATGCTATTTAAACAATACATATTCCAGCAACGACATGACAGTAAGATAATTAGTAAAACGTAAAAAAAGACTACCTGAATGTTTTGGCAGTACATTCTACGCAGACAAGAATTTTCATCTACTGAAGCTGTACCGGAAAGGCGTTTCGGCTCCATTACCCTTACCTTACCCACCTTTGCTACGATGTTTTAACGTTGAATGCAACGTTTCAACGTCGGATCTTAGGGCTAATCAAGTAATATTTTGTTGTAAAAGTAAAAATTGCAAACAGCGACGCATCCGAGGGTGGTGTGACACTGCAATGCAGGATTTTCCGACCGAAAAGGCACATGAACTGAACACCAACACACATCGCATTGTTAAAAATAATCCTTATAACCCACATAAAAATTTCCGTTTATATTTCGTATCAATCGTAGATAAAATTATTTCTAATATTTACTTTTGTATTTTGCAAAAAGAAAACTATTAATATACATACACGAAGAGAATAACTAAAGGGTTGTATCCCGCCTATTGTGTATACAAATTAATAGTAATAAAATTCTAAAATAATCTTCCGAGTACGTAAGAGTATTTGTAATTTGAGGGTGTGGAAGGAAGAAAACCTTTAGGCCGAAATTTTTTTTATTTTATTTTTATAACATAAATGCATGTATGTAAAAAAAAAGAAATAATTCATACCAAATAATAATATGCATAGATTTGTATGTATAATCTAAACAAACTTTAAAGAAATAAATTTCGATTTTATAAAATACAGAGTATTTCGGAGGGAGTTGCACGGAAAATAATGGTAGTTATTGTCAACTTTATCATAGAGTTGAGGTGCTTTGATTTAATACAATACTAGAGACTAGTGTAAATTCACTCCTGTGAGCATTGTTCCACACGACTAGGACTGTAAATACTTTTAGACCTGTGTTGGAACAATGCACAGCTTAGCTAGCATTGTTATTCTCTGAAATTTAGCGTTTTAGCAGAGCTGTTAAAGTTAAATGAAGTATAGTAAGGGTTGTTTAAAAAACATTAGAGTTGAAGTAAGTATAAATGTCAAATGTTAATATAAATTTAGTTTAGATTGACAATAACCTAATTTTTAGTGTTGTAGCAACACAAATAGAGCATGATATTGCTTTGAAAAACCCCCTTGTGTTTAATTTGCTTCGCGCTTAAAATTAAATAGATGCACAAATCGGATCGATATTCCTCTGCTAAATTAGTTGTAACAATCTTAGCCCAAGTCAAATCGGATTGATATTCCTCTGCTAAATTAGAGTTGTAACAGTCTTAGCCCAAGTCAAATCGGATCGATATTCCTCTGCTAAATTAGAGTTGTAACAATCTTAGCCCAAGTCAAGTCGGATTGATATTCCTCTGCTGAATTAGAGTTGTAACAATCTTAGCCCAAGTCAAGTCGGATTGATATTCCTCTGCTAAATTAGAGTTGTAACAATCTTAGCCCAAGTCAAATCGGATTGATATTCCTCTGCTAAATTAGAGTTGTAACAATCTTAGCCCAAGTCAAAATAAAGATTATCGATAATTGGAAGATAGATTTATTTACATTACACAAAGGAGGATGTTTCTGTGCGCGCAGGAGGGGTGTTTAGAGTGCACCAATGTTAAAATCTGGTGAAATTTTAATTTTACACAGGTTTAAACAAAGAAAAAAATATTGCAGGTCTTAATATTTTTTAAATGAAAAAAATGTCAATTTCATTTAATTCAATTTTATATTTTGTTAAAGAACGTTTAATATATTTTTGTTTACCGATGATAGCTGTTTTGAGAAGCTTTGTGTAGTATCTCTAATAATCAATTACCAAACGCTCGAAAATATAAAAATGCCAGATAGGGATATACTGGTTTACCAATGAGCAAGGGAGGAAAAGAGGTAGCGCAGGGAAAATGTAAAATAATATAAAACACATAAATAAAAATGTTATGAACATTTAATTTAAATGGTGATATATGATTATAAAACAAGTAAAAAATCTGATTATATAAATATGAATATACATAAGAAGGAAGTTAAAGGTAGTTTTATTAAAAAATAAAAATTGATACGAGCTCATAAAAGTTAAATGAAAATCTAATTTTGTTTAAATGAAATTAAAAATAAAAGTTTTACAATAAAGAAAAAAAATGGTACTCAAGTGTACAAAGCGGTGACAAGGAGTAGAAGGTGGCGCTTGTCCTCTGGAAGGAGATGGCGTCAGATAGTCCTTGTCTTGTGGTAAGCTATGAGACACAACCTCTTGGAGATCACCAATATGTAAAGAGTACGTACCTCTTGGAGGTAATCAAGGGCTCAAGGCTATATCAGAGGCAAGCTCTGGATATAAACACTGTGCGGTGTGATAAAATGCCTCTTGGAGGTAAAAAGGTTCAGTGAGAACTGGCCGAAGTGAACTGTAAGGATTCTCGAACCAGACTGACTGGGCTCTCTTCCCAGGTGCAAGGAAAGGAGTGATTTTAAAGAAGATAATTAAAATTAGAATAAGAGCTCTATCAAAGAAAATTAAATTATAAATGAGAAAAACAAATCTAATTATACACAAATAAGAAATGAGGACGGATGGATTTCTATATAAACTAATTCAATTAGCCCCGTTGATAACACATAATTCAATTAACTGAAAAGAAAATCTTGTACAAATCTAAATTAAAAATATAAACCTAATCTCTGCCCGACCAGTTTCAGCGAAAGCTATGACTATCTGAAATAAATTCAAAGTATTTATAAAAGTTAGGTATATATTTATGGTGCGAGGTTTAAGTATTGATTTTGAGTAGCACATAATTGATAATGAGTCAAACTAGAGTGTATAGTGCGTCAGACTGGCGCACTGGAGGTACCGGGTTCGATTTTCTCAAGTATTTATATAAATATATATACATATATATTTCTAGAACTCTAAAGCGTAAAGTCGACTCCATAATTAGAGTTGTTGCGACGCTGTTAGGGTCGTTACAACCCCCTAGACTTGAATCGTACCCTAAAAAAAGTCAGATTAAGATATTAAAATTAGAGTTGTTTCAACTCTTAAAAGCTTACCACTCCAGCAATTTTCTTCGGAAATTCTACTGGAGTTATTACAACTCTATACGATTTGTGTAGACCGTAAGAGGGTCTTAAAGTACAACTTTTGGAAAATTAGAGTATCATCAACTCTTGTAAAGTTGTGTAAACCACTAAACAACTCTAAATTCTCTTTTTATTCAACTCTGAAAAGTTTACGTGGACCCTTAAAGGATTCGTGATAAAAGAACCCCTAGTAAGTGTTGGATTTCAGCCTGTAAGCGATGTCAGTACTCTATATATTTTTCAGTGAAAGCTTGGTACTGTTTTTGTAAGATAGTTATTGTCATTGTGTTATCCCTCTAGCGGGCACATAATTGTGTCATTGTGTCATCCCTCTAGCGGGCGCATAATTGGCATTGTGTTATCCTTCTAGCGGGCACATAACATTGTGTTATCCCTCTAGCGGGCGCATAATTGTCATTGTGTTATCCCTCTAGCGGGCACATAATTGTCATTGTGTTATCCCTCTAGCGGGCGCATAATTGTCATTGTGTTATCCCTCTAGCAAGCACATAATTGTCATTGTGTTATCCCTCTAGCAAGCACATAATTGTCATTGTGTTATCACTCTAGTGGGCGCATAAACTGTATTTGAGCCACATTTTACTTACCTTTTTTTAAGGTGATTTAATTACTGGAGGAGCTATCTCTTGGCTGCGGTATCCTCTTATAAACATAAGAAGATACGGAGTCCGTCTCTTCCTTATACCTAAGTAGGCTTTATGCAAGTTTGAAGTTTCCCAAAGTTGGATAAGTCGTATAGTCTGTGGTCTCTCACCACGTCGAGCCTTGTAGGTTTCTGTATTCCTTCTTGGTGTTAGTGTGTAACATTTACTTTAAATAACGATTATTTGTAGAAGAACGACAAAACGAAGAAGGGAACACGCATGCTGAGTTCAAATTGAAAATGGATCTGTGAAAGGAGGCGGTAAACGCACATCCTAAACGCCCGAGAATTTTCGGTCGAGTCAAATCGTATTTATAGCTTGTTTTGTTTCCTTGGAATCTGATTTCTTTACACAATTTCTTATTGAAACTCCCATTTAGAGTTTCATTTGTGAAGAAGTATCCCCGCTGGATACTATACATTTTAAATTTAATTACAGTAAGCTTCTATTTTATTTTTTTTCTATGCTAATAAAACATTTATCTATTTGTGTCGATAAATGAGTACACGATTCCCAATTGAACTTGTCTTTTCAAAAGAATTCCTATTTAGCTAAGACGGATGTATTTTCCGAAGTTAATATATCGGTCCGGTTGTACTGCATCAAGAAAACAAGGAACTCAAATATATCTTGACTAAGTTGCGGTATGGTGGAAATTTAATTTGTTTCAGACGGCCGATTTGTTTCCGCGAGTTGAGGACTGCACAACGGCCGTACTTCGTACTTATATAGATAACATTCAATATCGGAAAACTCGGCATGCTCGTCGAGTTATCGGCAATTTTTTTTTTTCTTAAAACTTTTATTTTGAGTTTGAACTGAGTTGCCGAGCTTCTATGAACAACTAGAAAAGCGAGTGTACCGGTAGTTCGTATATAATATCGATTAAGGAAGAGTGGGTTCATTTTTACACTCTTCCAACCTGGTTTTATCACCTGGTTTTTAACTCTTTTAACCTAGAAAGCACATAATTGTCATTGTGTTATCACTCTAGTGGGCGCATAAACTGTATTTGAGCCACATTTTACTTACCTTTTTTTAAGGTGATTTAATTACTGGAGGAGCTATCTCTTGGCTGCGGTATCCTCTTATAAACATAAGAAGATACGGAGTCCGTCTCTTCCTTATACCTAAGTAGGCTTTATGCAAGTTTGAAGTTTCCCAAAGTTGGATAAGTCGTATAGTCTGTGGTCTCTCACCACGTCGAGCCTTGTAGGTTTCTGTATTCCTTCTTGGTGTTAGTGTGTAACATTTACTTTAAATAACGATTATTTGTAGAAGAACGACAAAACGAAGAAGGGAACACGCATGCTGAGTTCAAATTGAAAATGGATCTGTGAAAGGAGGCGGTAAACGCACATCCTAAACGCCCGAGAATTTTCGGTCGAGTCAAATCGTATTTATAGCTTGTTTTGTTTCCTTGGAATCTGATTTCTTTACACAATTTCTTATTGAAACTCCCATTTAGAGTTTCATTTGTGAAGAAGTATCCCCGCTGGATACTATACATTTTAAATTTAATTACAGTAAGCTTCTATTTTATTTTTTTTCTATGCTAATAAAACATTTATCTATTTGTGTCGATANTATTGAGGTTAGTTTATAACTATAGAGGTCAGCTTATAAATATTGAGGTTAGTTTATAAATGTTGCTTTTAGTTGATACATTTTACATTTTTGAGTTTAGTTGATAAATATTAGGGTTAATCTTTAAAAAAATAGGTTAATTTTAACTTTTATTTATTGGATATTACATTATTAAGTCCAATAAACTAACCTCAACATGTGTTATGTAATGTTTGTTTTACATGTAATATGACTTTTTGATTAAATATTAAAATAATAATAAAAAGGCTTATATATATGTATATGTGTGTGTGTGTGTGTGTTTTCGGTAGGATTAATTAAGATTTGAAGGGTTAGTACTGGGCACTTAGTTAGTAGCGGGCACTTACCTTGGGCAAGTGTAATAATACAGGTGTAAAGGTCGAGTATCGGGTATCAAACAAGCCCTACTTCAGAGATGAATCTAGTCGATTTACTCACCGACTCTAATTGGACAATATCCGTACACTTCTTGGCTTCTACCTGGAAATAGTTTCCCTTTCTAACCATCTGCCGCAGGTACTTGATGATCGGCCCTTGGAAACCTGATCCGCAGTTACCCATCACTGTTTTCTCTCCGTCGTTCCGTGTGAACGATCAAACAAAATAATTGTTTGTTCCTAACGAGGTTTTCGTTAACCGACTCGTGCAGATTTAATGACGAGCGTGGCCGTGGCCGTATACGGACTCGTCAGAGTGTGACAGAATCGAACATGTGGCTTTCCGAGGTAAATATACACGGATGGGTATAGGTGTGCCTGGACGTAGACAAGCCACACGGAGATTCCTCTACGGAGTTGTCACAACGTTATTTCCACCGAAATTCCGTGTCCACATGTAAACGGGTATCACACTTTTTTACCGTGCGAACCCGTCGTGGGATACTCGCGACCAAGTTTAATACGATCGCTCGGCGTAGGAACCCTCTCTGAAAAATAATACGCCGTATACGTCTGCCACTTGAAACACCCACTCGAATCGGTAATTGACACGGGGATCCCTCGGTTTGTATTTCTCTCTAAATTATGTAACTGTCGTTCGAGTGTACGTCCACCGTGTTCACGTCGCGTCCCCAAAAATAAATAAAAAAACTCGGATGATTTATAAAGAAATTCCACCTGTCGTCCCGTTAAACATTGTCGCGCTCCTGAAAATTTCATACCGCTGGAAAACAATTTATTCGAATAAAATTTAATATCGCCTTCTAGTTTATCCGAGTAAATATACGATATAATTTCCTTCGTGTAAAACGATATACCTAGTACAGCTTCGTATTTTAATCGACGTTTCACATCGCAGTCGCTCCTCTAAATCGTGAGACCGAATTTATATTTATTACACTTGATTTATTTTCCTATACCTCTGGTTATCGGTTTTTAATTGACACGATTAATTTATAGAAGCTAAGAAAGGCCGTACTCTCGCGTTTATTTTTCATCGAATAGCATGAATACGTGAGAAATTAAGTATCTCGTAACTTAAAAAAAGATCGAATACTGTCAATTCAAATAATCCGTCAATTATAAAAGTACATTATTATAAATTAGCAATTATAGAATAATTTTATTAAAGCGTAACTTGGGTTGAAATGCGATGCGATGAAAACAATCCTAATCTTCTCGATCTTCTCGGCGATATTTTTGTTAATAAGAATTATTACTAAAGGTCTTAAGGAGTTTGGTACCTTATTATATTAGATAAAATAAATCTTACGGATTCGCAATATGACACGAACTAACTATATTTCGGAAAACAAACATTACAATTATTTAACGTGTCGAACTTGTTTATACCTGCCATAGTCTTAAATAGTTTTCCTTTGTCAATTAAAATCTTAAAATAGTGATTTTAAGTGAGTTGAAATAACAATTGATTTCATCTGACTTATCGTGATCGTGGACATCCTCCTGACGGGGTGAAGGTTCCAAATTACTATTCTGTTCTTTCCTACGATCGCCTTAATCTAGGTTCAAAGTGATGTTCTGTTTCTACCGACACTAGCCTTATGAACTTCTCTGTTCATTTACATTGCGCTACCTTATCTGTGCCTATTAAACTACGATGTTGAACGATTCTTAGTGAACGTCTTTACCTAGGGTCAAAACCGTAACTAGTCGGTTCCTTAAGTCACTCCTGTTCTTAGTCTGTCGGTTTTACCTTAAGTGAACCGGTTTTCTAATTCTAATAACAATAATTCTTTTCCGGTGCCGTTATTCCGATCGTCAAATATGCGCGAGAGAGTTTAATCCGCGTAAAATAGAGAAGACGGCAGCAGTGGGTGTGAGTTTGCACTTGTATATAACTAAGAATACGATAAAACGAGGCTAAGTTATAGACTAGACGAGGCGAGGATACGCGAGTATTAGGGTGGCCCTTAGCTATAGGGGTGAAAAAAAAATGTCAAAAATTTTGAGCTCCCAACCCCTAATTTTGTTCGAATACATGAAAAACATATTCCATCAAAATTTTAGACCGATCGGAGGCGATTAACCCGTGCCGCCGGGCCTTTAAAGTTTTATAATGGTCAAAATTGCCAATTTTGGTTACACCACTATACTTTTTTAACATTAGGCTGTGGGAAAATAACATATATAGGTAAATACATACATTTTTTGTAAACTAGACATATTTAAATTATTATCCTGATCTAGAACAAACCAATTATTGGCTTGGTTCGGAATTTAATGATTGACATATATACTTTTTTCTTTTTTTTTTGTATTTTCTAAACAAAATGTTGTATGTACTTATTTAATTTTTTTTTTTTTTTATAATAATATATTGTGTAATCTAATTGAAAAGACAAATATTTATTAATAACTTCTAATTATTATTCATCTATTACTTGGCATACAAAATCACCCTATCTTGCAGTAGGTGAGAGTTAATATTGGCATTAGTAAATAAACTAATTTAATTTTATGGTAATTCCTGTTCATCTGCATAGTGTTTATTGCATAAGTAGTTGTAGTATCAGCTCATTTTATTTATGAGATGATGTGCCTCTTTTTATCATGATGATTAAATTGAAATTAAAAATTTAGGAATATTAAATAAAAATAATTTTACTATTCAATATAATATATATTTTATTTGAATTTTATAATTACTACTTTTATCAAAATAATAAAATTAAGTATGTATATATCGTATTACTAAATTATAAAATTAAAAACATTAAATATTAAAATTAGTCCTTAATTGTATTTCTCTAATAAAGTGCTTTTTGAACTGCTGGGATATTGTTGTCGATAATCTTTTACAACTTGTAGAATAAATTGTTTTTCGTCATCATTTCTTGTTAAAATGTTGTTGTATTCCTGAATCAACTGAATGCCTCTCTCTGCAACATCGTTGACAACCTTAACTTTCCTCATAATATTTAATCCTTCTAAATATTCTTTATTTTGACACCACGTTGTGGGAGGAGTTTGTAAGAAATCCTTCTTAATGTTGAAGCGACTAAACAGTTTTAATGAAGCAGGTGTTATGAAATCTGAGAGATCTTTAAGAAGGATGTTTGATGCTTCTCTAGGT
Organism: Gerris buenoi; assembly: GCA_001010745.2. NCBI lineage: Eukaryota > Metazoa > Arthropoda > Insecta > Hemiptera > Gerridae > Gerris > Gerris buenoi. The sequence continues at coordinate 206,583 of KZ651227.1, forward strand.
CTTAGAAAAAATTTATTTTCTCTTTCTTGCTCTTCTTCAATAATTTCATGTAGTCTTTCAACCATTTTAACTTTCGTTTCAATTGTAACTCTTTCGTCAAAAAAACCAAATGCTGCCGTTTCTGGAGCTAAATACCACAAATGGTTGGAAAATTTCTTGATCGCAGCGTTACTAATACTTGAATTTATTTCCACATAATTAACTAATTTTTCAATGAAGTTCAGATCTGATAATGGAGCCTTAATGGCATTTGTAGCTTCATACCAAGCAGGTAAATAGATTCTTATAAGAAACACACACATATGTTTTAGAGAAGACCTCTCTTTGTCCGATAATCGAAACTCATCTCTAAATAAAAAAATTTTAATGCAGTAGATAGCTTTGGCCATCCACCTTGCATGGCTTATAGCGCCTGGTTTCCTAAAAGATATTCCACGAGGTGGAGTTTCTCCAAGAAAAATTACTGCAAGTTCCAAAAGTTCCCTATAATCTTCTCTGAACTGCTTTTCTTGTAACTTATTGAAGAAAAAATCGATAAGCTCTTTTTTTAACACCTCTGAAATGGCCTTGTTTACATCATTGTCTTCAATACCAGAAGATATTTTTTTTGTGTTGATATCACTCCACTTATTTTTAAATCTAGAAAAGATTGGAACTTCAGGACCAGAAGTAGGTCCCATTAGCTCATCAAACACTCCTTTTAGTACCACTTCAAAAATGTGATGCCTACAAGGAAGATATAACAATTCTTTTTCCAAAATGGTTTCAATATTTCTGCAAGCACCATTAATTCTTCCCGTATTTGACGCAGTTGTGTCAAAACACATTGCCTGGACTGAGTCCAAAAGACCCCATTCTTCTAAACTTCTGAACACTGCATTTGCTTGCTCTAGACCACTTGCTTGATTTATACTTGGAGCACCTATCAGCTGTTCCTTCCCATCAAAAGTCAAAAAAATTGCCAATCTCTCAACTTTGTCATTGCCACTAATAGCAGGTAGAAGTTTTCCGTCCCAATGAACGACAACTACTTGGTTTTCGTCTATATTGAAGTTCTTTAACATTTCTTTATATCTCAGGGTTCTAAACTGAGAGCGCTTTCGACTAATAGAATTTCTATTGATCACTAAATTCTTTGTCTCATGCCCCAACGCCTCTGCAGTAGCCATTAAAATGTGTACTGCATCTCGATCACTAATTTTACATCTGTCTAATGCTGCTGCTAAGCGATCATTAAAAAAGTCATGGGTACCTCTTAGACCTGATGTTGTAGGGAGTGTTCCTTCAGCAGCAACTGCGTCGAGAATTCCTTCACTTTCTCCTGTACTGCTACTGCTACTAGTACTCGGTAACAACTCAGCCACCAGACTCGATTGTTCCATTTGCTCCAAGCAACGGGTTTTCCTGGCTACCTCTTCTTGTTTACGATCTACATAACGCTTTTCTGCCCGGTGTAAGTTAATATCGACACCCAGCATTATACCAGGTCTCCCTTTCATTCGCTGCATTCGTAAAAATTCAATATCTTCCTGGATTCGCATTTGCTCTTCGGCATCCTTATGAGCAATGTCAAATAAATCGTCTAACTTCTCAGTAAAAGCGGATCGACTATTTTTAGCTGATTCTGATGTCTTATTAGCACTTTTTTGAAGTCCTCTCCACTCATCGTATAATTTGATAAGCATTTCACAGCTATGATCGCTCCTTTTCATCGGTATCCTAGCTTTTTCCCAAAAAACACTAACCTCTTTTATCACTAAAGCAGCACTAATTTTCAAATCTAACTTAATAGTCCTAAGATTATAAAAAAAAACACTCAAGACTTGTCTGTTTGAGGGAAGTTTGCATCCTGTAATCTGATGGGACACAGGGCCAATCAAAAAGGGTTGATTTGAGCGAAGACTAACTTTCTCACTAGACATTGTTATTATAAGCACTAAGCACAAATAAGAAAAAGCACTAATGATCACTATTTGATGTCTGAACCAAGACTAAGACGGTCTCTAGGTATAACTGTTCTTCAAGCTAAAATGAGTCACTCATTGCAATCCAACTGTGTAATACAAAATCTTAGGGGGTTTTCCTTGACTCATTCTTAATACTTTAATCCTTAAGTATGTGTCTAGATAAAACTTTTACCTGAAGGTATCTAAGTTAATGTGACTTTTTTTTATCTTTTTAACTTATTAAGGTTCCCTTAACCCTTCAAATCCCTTCATACAAATCCAGTGAGCAATGATACTACTGATGGTGTTTTATATGTCAAGCAATAGATGACTAATAATTGGAAGATATTAATAAATATTTGTCTTTTAAATTAGATTACATAATATACAATAACATAATATATTATTGAAAAAACTTTATTATAAATAAAGTTTTTTTTTTTTTTAATACACTATTTTATTAAGAAAAGACAGAAAAAAATGAAAAAAGTTATGTATGTCAATCATTAAATTTCGAACCAAGCCAATAATAGGTTTGTTCTAGGTCAGGATAATAAGTTTAATATGTCTAGTTTACAAAACATGTATGTATTTACCTTTATATGTTATTTTACCACACCCTAATGTTAAAAAAGTATAGTGATGTAACCAAAATTGGCAATTTTGACCATTATAAAACTTTAAAGGCCCGGCGGCACGGGTTAATCGCCTCCGATCGGTCTAAAATTTTTATGGAATATGTTTTTCATGTATTCGAACAAAATTAGGGGTTGGGAGCAAAGAAAAAAAAAAGTTAAAAATTAAGGGCCACCCTAGCGAGTATGCTCGTCTGCTGTCGCGTTCCTCCTCGTCTTTTTTGAGTTTAAGAAAATTAGCGGGGACGAGTCAGTATGGGTTCTACCTAAACCCAGTATATTATTGTTTATTTTCTCGTCTTGCTCGGTTTATGAAAGCGGTCGATTCGGCGCGTGTACGTATACCCTACTGTTTAATACGGTTGCAAATTACGACGCTTATATAACGAGCCGCCGTTCCAAACGGCGCCTTGTTCGAGGGTAAATTCCGATAGCGGATAATTAATATTTTGTGTAAGCAAATTAATTTCTACCCTTTAATCTCGACCGCGGCTTAAGTTAACGCGTCGACTATCCCTCGAAACTAATCTGTTTTACAGTCCTCGGTTCGTTTAATATTTCCTCGGGGAAAGCACGGCGACTCGACGGCGAAAACCGTCGATAACCTTGTCGGGTCGTGTTTCTATCGCAGGATATTATTTTCAATCGCTTTGTTAGCACGTCGGCGGTAAAACAACTTTTCTCGTGTGGAAATTAGAAAACGGCAGATCGATTGCTCGGAGCTTTTAGTCGGTTTGCCTCTCCGATATATTGTGATGCGAACGTTTGTTTACGACGAAGACCGCTATCTATCCTATTGTGCGTCCCTGGAATCGCCAAGTTTATAGACGGAAAAAGGAAAAGGACACGGGTTACGTGGCGTAAGCGCTCTCTATTAAAATAAATGTATCATCACTTGAGATAAGGAATGGAGGGTAGGGTGTTCGGGGAGGCTTGGGGCTACGAATAGGAAATTGGAGCTAAAGGAAGCTCGGGCCGAGTCGGGTTCTCTCCGTGGTGATAACGTCATGCCGTCTGGATGATCCATGAGTCACACAATGCCCGATGTACGAAGGGCCGTGTACGTTCCCATCTTCCATTTCTCTCTCGATAGTGGCCCCCCTCGACGGAATCCCTCCGACAATTGACTCGTTGCACGGCTCTTCTATCGATTTACTTCCTCTTTTATTAAAGTAATTAATCCCTCGTTCTTTCCTCCTTCTAAAGCTACTTTAATGCCAGTTAACCGATTACGAATAACCAGACGGTAGGATTTCATTATTTTTCAAGTGGGCCGTAAGTAGGAAGGTACGGGGTTTAAAAGCTCCGGCCGGGAGGCATCTCGCTAAGTGCCTTCTGTCGGCCGCGGTCTCCTCCACAGTGGAATCGACCGGCGACGAGACCGAACGGAGAAAAAATATTATTTTATATCTGGGTCTGTTGACACGAGGAATTAGAAGCTAGAAGGGGACTCGTTAGCACAAAGCCAAGTCTACTTGAATACTTTAGATCGGACTTGATCCACTGTTTCATATCTTGTTTCTTTCTTGTTTTAAGTAGGTTTTGTTCATTCATTTGCCCAATAACACTAAAATATTAGTATTTCTCCTTTGTTTACTAGCCATCATATATATATATATATATATATATATATATATATATATTTTGTTGACTCTTAATAGGCTGAATAGAT
>KZ651227.1:228825-247664 GCA_001010745.2 Gerris buenoi
GTTATTTCCCTCTTACTCTCAGACGAACTTGCCTTCGATTCCGACATAATGCAAAACAAAAAAATACCTACGTAAGTTCTTCGCTCGTCGCCAAACTGTTATGTCTTCAATAAGAAAGCAGTCGAGGTTAACATCATTCAATTTATTAAACATCAATCCACAGAGTACAAAACTATATCTCAGAAAAAACCACTCGTCAACAATGACAAGGTCAAAACAAAACAAATATAATTAAACCGGTACATGACAAAACTTTCCTAAATTTTCGGACATCCACCACTTCAATTCAAGGAATAAAGACCAGTTAGTATTACCTTCCTGCAGAACCAATCTACAAAAATACTCACCACATAACATGGCCCTGCAATGCTTTAACAAATTACCCTCTGAAATAAAAAAAACTACCTATTAATCAATTTAAAGGGCATTTTAAAAAAATGTAAATTGCGAAATGTTGCTAACGTGTTTCAGAATTTTTGTAGAGTTTTCACACTTCTGTTAATTTATTTAGTTTATTCTCTATTATTTTATTATGTTATTTAATGTTTATTGTTAATTGCCTAATTTGTATTTTATAATGACGTATTATATCTGATTTTATATTGGTAATGTAATAAAGAACATTCTAATTCGAATTCTAATTTAGTAAGTAGGAAATGGCCCACTAATTAGCATTACATAGAGCTGGTTGTGTCTGTATTAAAGGTTTATCGTTTACTTATTTTGAACTAAGGGCTTATACTTACTTTACGACAGATAAAAGTATCTTTTGGAAAGGTTTCGATGTTAATCGGTAATATACTTAAACCAACAAGGCAGTGGGTATATGTCGGTTTAGTCTAGCCATATATTTTAAGGTACGTTTATAAATTTCTTGAAGATTTACATCATAGTACGTTCGGATTCACTAGCCATGTCGACCGAGAAGTAACCGGTGTGTCCGGAAAGTATCACTAGCCATGTCGACCGAGAAGTAACCGGTGTGTCCGGAAAGAATCACTAGCCATGTCGACCGAGAAGTAACCGGTGTGTCCGGAAAGAATCACTAGCCATGTCGACCGAGAAGTAACCGGTGTGTCCGGAAAGAATCACTAGCCATGTCGACCGAGAAGTAACCGGTGTGTCCGGAAAGAATCACTAGCCATGTCGACCGAGAAGTAACCGGTGTGTCCGGAAAGAATCACTAGCCATGTCGACCGAGAAGTAACCGGTGTGTCCGGAAAGAATCACTAGCCATGTCGACCGAGAAGTAACCGGTGTGTCCGGAAAGAATCACTAGCCATGTCGACCGAGAAGTAACCGGTGTGTCCGGTAAGAATATCTAGCCATGTCGACCGAGAAGTAACCGGTGTGTCCGAAAAGATCAATCTAAACAACCGATCGCGTTCGTAAAGTAAACCTTGGGTTGATTAGGTGATCAACTAGAGTGGTTGCGACCGCTTGGACTGAATTCAGAACTCTGTTAGTCCTGTTAGTTAACCTTATCTTTACCTTCAAAAGTTAAAATCTGTATTAACATCGCAATAAAGTGATTTTGTCAATATTTTAATTTATTCTTTATTTTCTGCTACTCGAAATCTCATAAGGAAATAATAAAATTTCTCGACACGAGCGGTAGACAGCTAGAATCGTTTAAAACCGCCATGACACTAATCACATACCGCCCGCCGACCCCCTGGTCGATTGATCAGTGGTTAGTCATTACGAACGCACCCTAAACATTTTTTAATTCACTAATGATTTTTATCTTTATCTAGCAAAAATAATTGGAACATTTTTTTATTTTAACTTCCTTATCAATCGAGATCGTTCTCCTTTGACGGTCCTGTCAATGAATGCGTTACCTAACTTTTGTTAAATAAACTCTTATTTCGTATAATAATGATAAACGTTCAATTGTTAAATTAAATATTTATTACCTGATCATTTTTATTTTTGAAGCAATCCTTACCTTGCCTACCTATTATTCGTTTAACACTTTTTACAGCATTTATAGTATGTAAAACATTTTTTTTATCAAAACCTTTTCTTACCAACCTTATACGATTAAACACTTTCCTCGCCCGACCTATTTTGTCGAAACATTTTTAATTCTTATTTGCCTACTTACCTCGCCTAACTAACGGTGTACATTTTATTTCCTTAACTTTCAATTACTACTTACTTGACCGAGCTTAGAATAAAAAATCTCTTGTCTGTTCCAACCCACTTTGTATAACATTTGTTCGGCTATTTTAATTAAACAAACTGTACTTTACTTTCCTCATTTTTATTAAATCCTCCTTACCTGGCCGTTTAACTTTATTCAAACATGTTACTTGTTTGTTTTAACTTCCTCACCGTATAAATTAAACCTTTTTTGCCTTGCCAAATCTATTTTATTAAAAATTCCTTTTTCCTTTACCTGCCTTATAAAGTGGAACATTGCAGCTAGCAATTGATCGAGTATCTTGTTTAACTAAACACCTTAAACCTATCGATAATGATCTTGCTTCTCATTTGCGTTTAGTTGTTTAACATGGCTTTATCACAATTAACCATGTTATGTAAACCTTTCTCCACTGCTATCTTATAAATAAAAAAGTTATTTGTGCAATTAGTGGGCTAAGTGAAACTTTGTTGTACTCGACAGAAATATTTATTCGAGAGGCGTATTTATTCTCCTCATTTTCGTCATTATCACTTAAATCACTCGTTGTTTTTCACTAAAATCCCGATACAAACAGATACTTTAATTAAACAAACAGCAAATTAGTTTTGTTAAATGTAAACGAACTCGCTAATCGTGCGTTAAGGTGAAGATTCTTCAGATTTAGGAGCCGCGCATGCGCAATGAATTCAAGTACGTAAAGAATCACTTTCTACGCATCTAAACAGAGATGCAATGTTTATATTTCGTATCGATCGTAGATAAAATTATTTACGCTCCTTTCTTTTACCCGATAAACATAGCTTACCTTTTCCGTTTCGCTTAATTAATTTTTTTATATACTCCCTACATATTTTCATTTGCTAATCATTCGTCACCTTATTTGCGGTACCCCATGCTTATTTCGGTTGTAATTCTATTCTTATTAAACGAGATCGCTTGTAGAGAGTTAATTGTGCATAAGGTCGTCGATCATCGAGTGTGAAACTTGCTCCCGGCCCTATGTATTTTAGATTTTAATTGATGTAATTAAACGTGTTAAGAGAGCACGAGGACGCTTGTCTATAGCTAACACCGCTTGTTAGTTGCATAAACTCATCAACTATTTATCCAAATGAAAGGTTATTCGGCTCCGAGCTTCAAGACGATGTTAAATGTCGTATACTCCTCATTATACTTCGAGCTCTCGTTAATTAAAAAGAGTGATTTCTTGGAAGCATGTTAAAGTGAGGCATGATAGAGTGAGGCATGTTAGAGCAAGGCATGATACAGTGAGGTATGTTAGAGTGAGGCAAGATAGAGTGAGGCATGTTAGAGTGAGGCATGATACAGTGAGGCATGATACAGTGAGGCATGATAGAGTGAGGCATGATAGAGTGAGGCAAGATAGAGTGAGGCACCGCGGAGTCACTACCTCTGTCAATGCCTTCATCTTTCTCTGATATAACTTTTTTTTTACCAATTTTTTGTAAGGCTGTTCCAATTAGTCTAACCGCCTTATGCTTTTTTGCAAAAAGGTGAAGTATTCATGGTGCTACTCGTATATTCCGTAATTATTTACGGCATATACCAAGTTTTATGTGTAAGCCTAATATCTATGCATCTTCTGTTAGAGTTTCGTCGAGATTTTTTAGTAGAATTATATAAATTTAGTAAATAAAATATACTTATGTTGAAGAAATCCCGTTTTACTATTTTGGACACTTAAATATTTGCGGGGCAGTAGGAGCAATATCTTTGATATTCTTGGCATTTTGGTTTTCATATTTACAAACCTATTACCATAATTATCAGGCTCTACAATTACTTGTAGATATTTATAGATCGATTATAACGTGTTATTAATTTTTCCTACAGTTGACCGATAAAGTGGTTGTTATCGCAAAATAGTACGCAAAACAGCAGATTACTGCACTTGCTACTTTACCGCACTCGTTTTACTTTACCGCACTCTAGTGTTCCAACATACGAACATAAAGAACTTAAATCTAAACAAAGATTTAATAATCTAAACTATAATTATAATAACAATGACAAATAATGATTATAAAAAATATATATAAAATATAAAAATGTTGAAGTATAAAATGTGAAGATAGAAAATCTAAAATAAAGATTCAAATGTGACGAGTAAGTGTTATGATGAGAAATAAGTTTGCAAAAAATAATCCGGCAAAAAAAGGCAACACTGTCTATAAACAGAACAGCTGATATGCTTGATATTGTAAAACCTTTTATACATGTTGACAAACACTTTATTTATTTTCAATTTATTTACAGATTAAAAACTAACTGTAGGAAAAATGTAATGTGCAACTCGAGCCTAAAGTGTCTTTGCTGCACTCGAGAAACCTTTCCGCCCTCGCCTTCGGCTCAGGCGTAAATATTTCTCTCGAGTGCAGCAAAGTGCCACTTTCCGCACTAGTTGCGGTGTTCGGTGTTTCCCAAACTTTTTGACCTCACAGCTCACTAATCCCAACCTATTAACCGCGGCACACATAACTCACTAATGGACGCATGTTAGTCTTTTATCGTCTCAATTCTGTATCAGTAAATTCCTAATAACAGCTCAAAATGGTATGTTTATTTTGGCTAGAAAAAATCGTGTAATAGTACATTAAGCGTCTAGTGAGGAAAGTAGTATGTTGTACGCGAGTGTGGAATTTAAGCCCGAGCGACAGCGAGGGTAGTAAAACCACACCAGCAAAGCAAAATGCCGTTGTTGCACGAGCTGCATACCGTACTTTATCTACGATGGTTGGATTTGAACAATAAATACAAAAAAAAATTAATAAACTTCCTATATGTAATTTCGTACATCTCTTAAGATAAAGATGCCAATTCACTAGTCGTATTTTGTGCCGAATTAATTATTTCTGGTGGCGTATTATTCTCCTCATTTTCGTCATAATGACATAAATCAATCATTGGTTTTCACTAAAAACTCGATATAGACAGTTACTTTAATTAAACAAACAGCAAATTAGTTTTCTTAAATGTAAGCAAACTCGATAATCGTGCGTAAGGTGAAGAATTATTCTTTTTTTACCGCACTAGGGCGGAAAAAGAAGAATAAGAAAACGCGCATGCGCGCAATGGATACAACTACGTAAAGAATCACTTTCTACGCATCTAAACAGAGATGTAATATTTACATTTCGTGTCAATTGTAGATAAAATAATAATTCAATTTAATATAAATATTATATTTCTTAATGTTGAAAAAACAAAAACATGTTTGTACGACGTACAGTTTTATATTGTAAAAGTTGTATAACTGTATCTGTCAACGTGAAAGCGCCTAGAGGTAGGTGAAAGGCGGGAACAAGCATACACAACTTTTGATCATTATTATTAACGAGGTTTCCCTTGAAATTTCACAGCACACATTATGAATGCCTCACGGCACACCCGTTGGATATCACTCTTTTTAAGGGTTTCGCACTGCTATCACAATTGTGTAATTGTGTCCGTCATTGGAAGACTACTTTATGGAAATATGTTTCTCATTTTATTTTTAGAAGATTTATTTTTTTAACTGGGGAAATGAATCTGTAAGGGATTTCTCCGTATAATTTGTACGAAAATGGATCTTGTTTTGACCGTATACTTTGGAGAACTACTTTTTAATAATCTGTACGGCTGTTGAATTGCTCAAAGTGAGGACTTATTAATATGTTGAAAATTTCATTGTTGAGAAAACTGTTGATGCTCTTTCAAACTCTTGTAGTGTATTCGAGCTTATTGTAGTGTTTACCTCTATCAGAGACTAAGGTAGAAGGGATTCAAAATCGACTTACACAAGAATAAAAGTTCATAAGGGCATTTAAATGAACATTAAGCAGAACAATAGGAAAAATTTACTAGATAAATATAAAAAAAAATAATAATAATAAAATAGAGGTATAATAAACACACAAAAATGATGAGGTAACGATCTAAAATTAAACATTAAACACTATACATACTCATGTCATTATACTTTGTAAACATGGCAGCTCGGATTGGCTGACCTATGTTATCTTAAGCCTCGTCCAGACTGCCGAACCGAACAGAGGAAACGAGCCGAGCATTGGTCTCTGCGCATGCCCAGTCTAAAGTGCGCCTGCGCATATTCCTCTGGGCATGCGCAGAGACCAATGTTCGGTTCGGCAGTCTGGACGAGGCTTAAAGGTTATCCAGTTGTATTTTTGTTTGCTTACCTAGCTTGATCTATTACCTGTCAAAATCTCGAGCTCGAAATGGCACCCTCCCGTTTTCCTTTTTATTTTCCCGTTCTGTAATAATATGAAAGTATTACGGCATGAGTATAAGTTGAACAATGGGAAATTTCACTAGCATAATTTCAAAATATAAAATGGATAGTAACAATCAAAAATCCTACACATAAACAAATAATAAGATTTTAGGTTTGTTCCAGCCACACTTCCAACCTGGTTAGAAACTGTCCGACGCATGCGCATCGGACCAGACTTGAACGTTTTTGGCTAATGCGCATGCGTCGTNAAAATCCTACACATAAACAAATAATAAGATTTTAGGTTTGTTCCAGCCACACTTCCAACCTGGTTAGAAACTGTCCGACGCATGCGCATCGGACCAGACTTGAACGTTTTTGGCTAATGCGCATGCGTCGTACAGTTTGAAACTAGTTTGAAGTGTGGTTGGAACAAACCTAATATGTAGTGACATCTTGCGGTAAATCACAGAAACACAAAAAACATTATATAATAGAATAGTTACTAATATAAATATCTAAAAACGATCTCAAGCAATCAATCCCGAGTAAAAACCATGTAGATAAATAGTCAATATCACTTCTGAAATGTAGTGAAGAAGGATTCATTTTAATAAATAACATTTGCTATGTACGTCGCTTCTGCTTATCAGTCACCTGTTTTAACAGTTTAATATCCTTGAAGTGAAATTTGTGACTTTGGTTCACTTGATGTGACGCCAATGCTGTAGAATTGGTCTTACGTGTCACATAGTCATGTCTTTAAACTCCTTGTTTTAGCAGTCTGGACTTCTCACTATAATTAACCTTATGATAATCCTGACAACTTAGGGTAGGTTGTTGTACCTTGGAACACTTTTTAATTTTTTTTTTTTTTTTTTTTTTTCAGTTAGGGTATAAAGGTTTTTAACGTTTTATAGTGGCATAACTTACCTTTGTGTAAATCTCCATCAGCCCATTTTTTTCTTATTGAATAAAACAGCACAACAAAAATGCTAAAAATTATTTTAAAAAAGCAAAAAATGTGTTCCAAGGTACAATATGTTCGTGTACCTTGGAACACACCCTCTTGTACCTTGGAACGCGCCCTTTTACCTTAAAAAACAAATGGAAAATGAGGCAGTTCAACTCAAAATAGCTTATGTTAAGTTTTTTTTATTGTACCTACATGTTATAAGTAACATAATAACATGTTGTAAGTAACATGACATAGTAAAAAGTAAGTTTTTTTTTGNCATGACTCCCCTCCTAGTTGTATAACAACCAAGAGTGTCGTTGTCATGGTTTTCAGGCCGAAACCTGGTGGTGCTCCTCTAACGAGGAGCTTCATTTGTTTAAACAATGCTAGGTGGACATTGAGCGGGGGGCCCGATCCGGGAATCGAACCCAGATCTGCAGTCACCTTCTGACCCGGCTCGATGCTGCTTAACTTGCCAAACAAGCGCTCTAGCCTCCGAGCCTTGTGTTTCTTTGTACAAGCCAACAGATTTCTGATAAATTGCCAAGGTTGTGTGTAAGAGTGGTAGCTTCAATTAAATAATTTAAATACATATGTATGTATCTATGTAAATATATTTCTTAAAACTCAGTTAATAAATGTGCAATTAATTTCTGTTATCTTTTAAAACAAAATTATTGATTAAAATAATTAAGAAGTCCTCTTATCAATTCAGAAAAAAACTAGGTTATTCCTAGACCAATAAAATCAACGGTCGGTTAGATTAGTAATTATTAAATGAGACGAATGTCAAATCAATAATATTTTTTATAATTAAAAAAAAGAACTACTTCAAGTTAGAAGTACCTATCAAGAATTAATAAAACACAATTACATTTTGTATCGACAGTCATAATCTAGTTTTAATTAACTGATAAATTTTATTTTTAAATATGATATATAAATTTATAGAAGAGAGATAAATTTATAGAGTCTTACTCCTCTATTTATGAATAGTTGTTTGACAATGCAAATATAATTTTAAAAATGAAAAAAAAAAAAAATATATATATTTTCCTATAGTTATAAGAAAACAAGGACTACTAATAATAATCACTTTACCGCATTTTGAACAGAATTTATCTTCTTGAGACATTATATGCGATAATTGAAAAATAAAGTACTCTTTTAGAAGTGGTAGTATGTACCAGTATGTTAGCTATGAATTATTAGGACCCCTTGTAACATTAAATTCGAAAATTAAACTCAAAGAGACTTGAAAAACGTCGGTGGTAAACCGCTTTCGTTTACAAGTTTCATTATTAATTAGTAAGCAGTCAATACTATTAATAAGCTAAGTATCTAATCATTAACCGATAAACATAGCAATTATTAATGGAACATGTGTCTAATAATTTACCGGCGGATTTAGTATCTTATTAATATAATCAGTGAACAGTGTATCTCGTTATTTATTAGTGAACCTCGTATTCCGATGCAGTTTACATGTGTATTGATTTAGTGAATATTCTATCCGGGGATAATTTACAAAATGATTTTATACGTATGATAAATTATAAAACTAAATGTGATATAAAAAAAAATACGTATTTCTCTAACTTGTCGAAAAGATCGACTAGATAATAATAGACTTGAATAAAGTAAGAAGAGATCGCGATAAAATATTAAGTATCTTTTATATAAACGAGTAGTGTCACGACGACGACAACTCACCTCTAAATGATTTATAATGTTAAAAATTGATGTGCCATAAGCTGGGTTCGAACCTGGGGCTACTGGGTGTAAGCCAGATACTAAACCATTTACGCCATACCTATGTAACGAATATCGGAGCACAAAACTTCCTATTTGATGTTTTAATTATAACTGCATAAAACTTACTATTTAAACAGTAAATATCTCTTTAAATATCTATTTTAATTATAACTAATTATCTCTCAGCTCTTTTTCTCAACCATATTTATTATCCTGCCCGTTACCACGGGCGTAACGGCTAGTATAATATAAACTAATGTAGTCACTTGCAAAAATTATCGACCTGGAGACAGATTTAAAAATAAAGATATTAAATAAATCGAGCTTACTTGGAGGGTTTGTTATTACAGCATTGGAATTGGATTTCACATATCTATTGATAGACTGTGTGAATGATTTTCTTGTTCACGCAATTCCCTATTTCTGTGGATTAGGTTAGACCGGCTATTTATTGTTTGCGTAATATGACGGGTAAAGTTGGCTGATAAAGGGCCGAGTGGAGGCATTCGTACGTTCAAGTACAACAATTTAACTGACAGATTCCCCTTGAAAATATCAAATCATAACTGATATTGCTCCACTTAACACTTCCCCCTTACTCACTCTCTTACTAACTCTCTCACTTACTCTTTCTCTTCCTCCCTTACTCTTATCATCTTACTCTCACTCACTCTCTCTCTCACCTTCCCACCCACCACCATTGTTACCCCCTCTCTCCCCTCCCTCCTTCCCAAAATCTACCCACTCCCTCTCTTCCTCCATCTCACTCTCTCTCTCTCTCCTTCCACCCACCACCATCATACTTCCTCTCTCCCTCCCTCCTGCCCAAAATCTACCCATTCCCTCTTTTCCTCCATCTTACTCACTCTCCCTTGTATATATATTTAATTGAATATAATAATTTTAACTTGCTAACTAAATGTCACAGCTGATCTGTATACATGCATATAATGATACTAAATTTAATCCCATATTATAAAAAGGCGCGTCCACACTCTGCCAAAGTAGCCGGTTGGCTTGTGCCTGGCGGGCACGTTCGGGTCGGTATGACGTCCTTATTGCTTTAGTAGTGTGGACGTCTCGATTGGTGCCGAACCATCCTACGTGTACCTGCACGGTAGTCTTTTCTATTCAGTGAAGAGTTTTTATGATGAGTGATAACGTTAGATGCTGTTTTAGCAGTTGCTGCTGGAATCATGATTGGACCTGCTATAAAACGTTTTTTTAAAACGCCCTGAGAGACGAAAGTACAGAGCCGAAGAATTTGTGAAAGACTTACTACTTGATAAGGCAGATAAGTTAAATTTGGAGTACAGGAACTTCTTCAGAATTAAAAGTTATGATTTCAAAATTTTATTGTATATGACTGAACCAATCTATAAAAAAAACAACTGCTTCAGAAAAGCTATTCCAGCAAGTGAACGCCTTGCAGCCTTATATACGATTGCGCTATATATCGCCTTATATTGCGCTTTATATACGACTGGAGATTCGTACAATTCATGAACAGCATGAAGATATCAAAACAAGTTTGTTCATCAGTCCATGCCATAGTTCTCTTAACGTAAAAAAGGAAGAATAATTATTGTCAACTGCACAAAACTTGCATCGATAACAAAGATAATAATCTGCGAATCTCACTATAATTGACAATACCTGCGTCGACTGAGGCTGATTAACAAGTCTATACTGCGAACTTGGGTTCGCTTCGGCTTTCTTTGATTGGGACCGAGCAGGTTTAAGTCGGCTTTTGGCACGTCCACACTAATTCGGTTTTGCCGATTGGCTCGAGCCAAATGATGCCTTTCGGCGTAGTGTGGACGCACCTTGATGTAATCAATGTTTTACTTATTAAATATATATAAATTGTATTCTACTTGTTATTGTTTCAATTTCGTTAATTTAGTCAGTCAGTTTTATTTTCATCGATATCAAAAACACGATCGACATACGGTCGAATTTGTATTTAATTATGTATACTTCATTTTAGAATTTTTTAATCAAAGTCGTTGGAAACGTTTTTGCGAAATTATCGGTCATGAATTTTTCGGATTTTTTAGAGTTAAAGTTTATTATTCGATTTGGCCTCAGAACTGCGTTGTTTTTCTCAATAATAAGATTAAATTTCCGACGAAGACCGAATAGATCTACTTCTTTTAAATTTAGATGGGGGTTTCAGTTCCTTCACTACAAGATGGGGGATGTTAGGTAATTTCTCATTACTGTCAGAGTAATACTACCTTTAAACAATTTGAGAAATCAATGGTAACATTGTTAGTATGGTTGCTGGATACAATGGTAGAAGGACAGAATAGACTGTCGGACAAGCTGGGGGACAAAGGCATTATAAAGGCTACGATACAAGATATTAGAACAACAGACTCGCTGGACAAAGCCAGTCATATCTCACATCTACATGCCCCGTGCCTCACCAATAGCAAATCACCCACAAATTTCCATAATATGTTTTATTGCTTATATTACAAGTAAAATTATTATTTTATAAAATATCCGAGTTCGGTAACGCGGGTTTTAACTGCAAATGACGTATGTTTAAATTTAACACGAAATTTTTAATTAAAAGTCTTTTTTTTTAAATATTACGCTTTATTCGGTTCGCTCTTTCCCTTTCAAAAAAAAGTTCTGATACTGAAATTTTTCATTGTTGTTATTAATTAATTATAAATTGGTCGAAACAACCTTTTACTGATGTATTTCATTTATTAATTCTGGAAATTTTACTCGGTATGTTTCAATCGGTAAGGGCAAAGAGAGAGGTCTATCGGTTTGCCGAGTGTCTGAGGCAGGCATTAAACAAGTTAGCTTCCGCTCTCGATTATTCCAGCCTCTAAAAGCAGATTGAGCCATCGCAATTTAATAAAGACATTAATATCAATAACTAGAAAATATGTTGCTTTTTTATATATAAATTGCGAATTATTATAAGGCAATTTCAACAAGAATTTTATTGTGGTGCGCATTTTTATCTTTCTTTCTCAATTCCACATTAATTGTAATATTAATATTAAATATTGATTTTATGTAATAAGTTGGCGCGCTTAATTTTATATTTTGAGTAAATAACTTTTAATAAGTCACCATATAAATTTAGATAAGTTATATCTATTTGAAGACCGACAAATCAAAACAAACATTTATATTTATAGAGATACATGTGGTTAGCTTAGCTAAGCAATAACAACTCGTTTCGAGGTGGGTCGTCGCGACACTACTCGATTATATAAATGATAAATACGACGCCACTAAGAGTAAATTGTAAGGGTGTTTTCCTTGTATCCAAGAGTTATCTGCACCATTTTACTTCCATGAAAATGGAAGTATGGTGATACCCTCCAAAACGTGATTCCGAGATCTCTATGAAGGAGGGGTCTTGAGAACCCAGGGGTATCATAGAAATCCGTTTCATATACATGTATGTCTGTGCGTACGTATGTATGTATGTATGTACGTACGTACGTACGTACGTTCGTTCGGAACTTTAAACCTCTATAACATCGCTTCAAGACATCGTATTGAGATGCGGTTTGCGGCATTTTTTAGAACTTTTGTCGGCAAAACTGATGGCGCAAACCACATCATCGTAGCTTACGACGTTTCGGAGCTACAGTCACTTAAGCACGAAATCGGTCTGTCGACGATAACTTCAGTAGGCTTTATTTGATTTCAATTTCCTTTGGGGTATATATGTGTCCTATATAGTAGATTGTACCTATACTTTTTGAGCACAATCGGACAAGCGGTTTGGGAGATATTGGCATTTTAGTGTTTTTTTAAGGGTTTTTTCGGAACCGAATTGCGGGTAAACTGTGAGTCGCATCGAAAAGTGGATAACACCAGCGTAATTGATTTTAAAAGATCTACAACTTTGGTCCTATGACTTTTTGTCGTAGGACCATCCCTTCTACCTTAAATAGAGACATGTTTTTATTTTTTGGTTAACTTTTCGACTTTGAGCTCCTATATCATGTGTAATAATTCACCGATTTAATTTCTTATTGGGGTGCTTAAACCTCCCATTAATGCCCTTTAAAACGAGTATTTATTTTTGAAATTATTTATAGAACTTATAAAGAAGAATCGAAATTTAAAAGTAAAAAAAATACCGTGTTATTTACCTTGTAAACAATCATTTTTAACGGCTGATTTTAAATTCTTTTATTATTATATTCTCATATTCTATAGTTAATAACAAGAATAAAGAAAATATAAACAAACATTGAATAATAAAGTTTTTTGTTATAAAGGATAAAAATTAATCAATTTGTTTTGTTTTCGCATAAACGATCCTTGAACTCTAGGTGTAAACAAACCTCCTTTCTTTTAATTCAGTTTAGCTCTTAACATCAGAACGGATCACATATCTTCTAATCTTTTTACATAGGTACTACCGACATTTATTAGGGTAACATTTTTTATGTTAAATATATATTTTTTATTGTGTTGCAAAACTATTTATAATCAATATTAGCTGTTTGTACGATGTAGGTGTAGTTTATTCAGAGTTCTCTCTTGCTCACGCATTGACACGGCAACATTCCATGGAAGTCATGTGTGGGATTTCCACACCGGTACTTTTACATGTTTTTATTTTAACTGATATACAAGGTTGGACACTAAATTTGTCGGATGTAATGAAAGAATACGGAAGGAAAGGACGGTCGTGTAATCTACTCGGACCATGTAAGTAAAAGTCCTGAAGAATCCTAATAGGTTTTAACAGACAAAGGGGTAAATTTACCCGTCGTAATTAAAAGAAGGGAGCGGTATCGTCCGAATGCGGGTTCGGACCTTGTTTAACCGACTTTAGGGTCCGTCGGGTGTGAGGGACAGTTAAGGGATCGGAAAGGGCGCTTTAATACTCGGCTTAAGGAGCCCACGATAGATTCCTCGAGGTAACGTAAGCCGGCCCTACTCCCATAACGCGAGTGACTCCGGCCCCCAGCTGGCTTTCCCGTACGGCTCCTTATTCTCCGACAATTTCCTATCTCCTCGCCTCCGCCTCCTCGGTATCCGTTAAGCACGTAGTTAGTGGACGGAAAGCGTCGATAAATAAGTCGATCCTTGAGAAAGACTGGAGCCCTTGGACGACTCTGCTACGCTCGTGTCAAGCCTTTCTGGTAATAAATTAACGTCAAGTCCCACTTGGTTTAACTCGACGATGACACAGTACCGCATTACAATAGCCTCTCAATAATATTCCAGAGTAAACTTTGTCGTGAACCAAGCTAAAATAACCATTTACAACAGTTTTTAAAACAAATTCTTAAAAACCTCTTATAAAATCATCACCGAATCTAATGTTTACACTGATCGAAGTTTTAATAAGCGGGTTTCCCGCTTAACATCAGAACGGATCACATATCTTCTAATCTTTTTACATAGGTACTACCGACATTTATTAGGGTAACATTTTTTATGTTAAATATATATTTTTTATTGTGTTGCAAAACTATTTATAATCAATATTAGCTGTTTGTACGATGTAGGTGTAGTTTATTCAGAGTTCTCTCTTGCTCACGCATTGACACGGCAACATTCCATGGAAGTCATGTGTGGGATTTCCACACCGGTACTTTTACATGTTTTTATTTTAACTGATATACAAGGTTGGACACTAAATTTGTCGGATGTAATGAAAGAATACGGAAGGAAAGGACGGTCGTGTAATCTACTCGGACCATGTAAGTAAAAGTCCTGAAGAATCCTAATAGGTTTTAACAGACAAAGGGGTAAATTTACCCGTCGTAATTAAAAGAAGGGAGCGGTATCGTCCGAATGCGGGTTCGGACCTTGTTTAACCGACTTTAGGGTCCGTCGGGTGTGAGGGACAGTTAAGGGATCGGAAAGGGCGCTTTAATACTCGGCTTAAGGAGCCCACGATAGATTCCTCGAGGTAACGTAAGCCGGCCCTACTCCCATAACGCGAGTGACTCCGGCCCCCAGCTGGCTTTCCCGTACGGCTCCTTATTCTCCGACAATTTCCTATCTCCTCGCCTCCGCCTCCTCGGTATCCGTTAAGCACGTAGTTAGTGGACGGAAAGCGTCGATAAATAAGTCGATCCTTGAGAAAGACTGGAGCCCTTGGACGACTCTGCTACGCTCGTGTCAAGCCTTTCTGGTAATAAATTAACGTCAAGTCCCACTTGGTTTAACTCGACGATGACACAGTACCGCATTACAATAGCCTCTCAATAATATTCCAGAGTAAACTTTGTCGTGAACCAAGCTAAAATAACCATTTACAACAGTTTTTAAAACAAATTCTTAAAAACCTCTTATAAAATCATCACCGAATCTAATGTTTACACTGATCGAAGTTTTAATAAGCGGGTTACCCGAGTCGATTTCATATAGTTGCGTCGATGGTCTCTAGTGTTGGAAAATTTATATTTAGAGTTAAGTCGAAGGAGTCGGAGTTCCATTTGACACGAATTTTAAACAAGGTAATTTTCACTAAAAAATCATCTTCTCTCTCTCAACAAAAGACTTGATAATGAAATAAACTCGATTGATATCAGTTAATAAGAGTAAATGTAATTAACGGGTGCATAATTATGTAAAAACGAATAACCTTATTATTCTTATTTTAAAAATAAATGGGTTGGTGAAAAATAATAATAAAAAAAAATCCTTGTCCATCAAACCTGCTATTCGATGGTTTTGTTGAGGGGACTCTAATAAATACGGATGTAAACAAGACAAAAATATTTGACTAAACCACAGTAAATGAGATATCTAGTATTAGGGTAATGAATCATTGAGAACACCCAATGTGTTTAATTGGTTCTCTAGCCGCTAGCCTACTCCTCTTGATTCGGGCACTAGACTGGTACATTCTATTAATTTTAAATACAGAAAAAAGTCAAAACTGTCTTTGAAATTAAAATACATATATGTGGTTGTATAAATTTGTTAAAACCTCAAGTAACTATTATATTCGAAACATTTTCTAGTTTACAAGGGTAAAACAAGGGTGAAGCCGTTTTTTAAAGTAGCAACTTTAAACAGAGCCGAAAAATTAATTTAATTTAATTTCTAAGTTACACGGGAAGAACACATACAGCGGAAAAAATAGAATTAATATTGTTGCACAGACACGAGGAAACAAATGGTCGTGAGTGTGAAGGCCTTAGTCTGTTTTACGTATGTGGGGTTTGTGCTCGAGGCAGATTAAGCTCTTATACCGTGTTAAAACTCGGTAATCTCCGTGTTGGAATTTTCTCACTTTATTCTTGTTTTAAACCCGACAAGACTGTGTCGTGCTTATTTTAACCCTTGTTATCAGGAAAAGGGATGTCGTCAGAATTCAGAAAACGGGGAGAGAGGTCACCCAGAGTTGCACGGACCGATGTCGTATAAACAGCGCTAAGGTCACCGTATGTTTACAGAGACACTATTTAACAGTAAATACAATTTTTACCCGAAATATATTCGTGAATATAATGCCAAGTAAAAACTACTAAATTAAACGCTAATTAAAATACTAAATTAAGGCGAACCGTTAACACATACGACTATTTTAATGATTAAGTTTTGCGTATAAGGCCGAAGAACTAACGTTAACGCTAATTACTAATCAAATACCACATATTATGGGCTACGAAAACTGGTGTTTACTTGTGGTAAAATTGTTTATGGCCACAAAAATAATATTTAATTTTAATTTTACTGACTACAAACTAAGACGGTTGAGTCTGGTAAGCAGACTCAGATGTCGGCCCTGAAAAGGCTGTGAATGGGAATAGAGGATTTTGGTCAATAATCTCATCAATACTGCTCTTTAGGGTCTTGGCTCTTAAAGGCTGTGAATAGGAATTGAGGTTTTTGGACAATACTCTCATCAACATCAATATTGATCTTTGGGGTCTCGGCCCTTTTAAGGGAATGAAAGGGAAATGAGGATTTTGGACAATACTCTCATCATTGACCTTTGGGGTGTCGGCCCTTTTAAGGCTGTGAATGGGAATTGAGGATTTTGGACAATAATCTTATCGATATTGGCCCTTTAAAGACTGTAAAAGACAACAGCATATAATTTTAATACGTATATACTTAAAATTGAGGGTTGATGACAATAATTTTATCAATTTCGCTTTCTGAGTTTATACGACTATGCAGTATGTTCTAATAAATTTTCTTTAATCTGTCGTCTATGTTCTTACTTTTAGATTACTGGCCAGTCATAATCGTAATTCAGGTTGTTATAAATTGATTTAAAACACATAGACGATGTTTTATGGAGTTTGATTTTTTTTATCCCGCTACATAGGAAGGAGGCTAATTGGACTACATTCAGCGTGGATTGTTGTAGAGCTATGTTGTATAAAACAATTAATTTTACTAAATTAAAAAAAACGAGACTAATAAAATAGTCTGTCGGGAAAGCGTGTCAAAGGTTCCGCTTTCGTTGTGTTGTTAGTAAGGCGGTAGACCATTACTTAGTCTTTAACAATTAGACTTGGTTCTAATTGCAGTCGTCTCTCTGCATATTTTAACCTTACAAGCTCTGACAAACTTTACTTCGGTCCTGATGCCTCAAAGTCGATTGAAGGTTCAAAAGTATACGTAGGAATAAAAAATGAAAATGTTTTTCTTTTTAATTTGACAAATGATTTCGAAGATATTATTGTATTAGTGGATGACATTTCCTGATGAAAAGATCGTTGTTTTGACTGAGATTTTGTGGAAATCAAACATAATGAATGGTTTGTATCACTTGTTAAAAGAAATATTAACACTGTACTATTATAAAATATAAGTTTATTTGTCTTTACCACAATATTTAAATTTAATTATAAATTTTATTATGAGTACAGTGTTAATATTTCTTTTAACAAGTGATACAAACCATTCATTATTTCCTGATGACTTTCCTTGTGTTTAACTCCTCAGACACCTTCTGGGTTTTTAAATTGAAAACTTTCGGAATCGGGTTCTCTCATATGAAACCTATGCTAATTAGGATCGAGTCGATCGGTTAAAATCGGCTAAAAACTAACGTGTAAAAGATATTCCCTGGAAATCTTCCCTTGTAAATGTCTTAAGGCTTTAGTAACCTCCAGGATATATCTCTCTAGGGAGACTCATCCTCTCTTATAAGGCACAATTAAAAACAACTGCTCTATTTACTACTTGACCCTTTGTCTAATTCAACCCTAGAACTTGCATCATGTTTCATGTTAATGTACATTTTTCCATTCCTGAGTCTGCATATTTATACTACTTAATGTGAAAAATTGCTTTATTAGTACCGCTCCTGTTTACATTTAAAGTACCCTTTACTTGTTTTATTATATTCCACTTAAATAAAAACCAATGGTCATTATTCCATAGAATATACAGTATAACATAAGTATAAGAGCCCTTGAAGATTTTACTTGCGTAAGAGCAATTGCGTCATAATTGGTTTTATTTATTTCTTGTATTGTTATCCCAAGTTATTATTATTGTATTATTCGCTTTTATACTAATGAGATAACAAGTACAATTACAGTTATTATTTATTAACATCCCTGCTTGAAAAGAACGACTTGATGAATACGAGTTTTGTCTTAAATCAATAATGATACTACCCACCCTATTTTAGTACCAGTAATAATAATTACGTGGAATTGAATTTAAATATTAACTAAGCTAACTAACTATTTCTTATAACTTACCTATATTAAAAATCTTTAGATATATATACATATATATATATTATATATACTTTAACAATT
>KZ651227.1:261369-263869 GCA_001010745.2 Gerris buenoi
CAAAATGTTAGAGGGATAGTTCTAGTCTACCTATCACTTACAAAATGTTTGAGGGATAGTTCTAGTCTACCTGTCACTTACAAAATGTTAGAGGGATAGTTCTAGTCTACCTATCACTTACAAAATGTTTGAGGGATAGTTCTAGTCTACCTGTCACTTACAAAATGTTTGAGGGATAGTTCTAGTCTACCTATCACTTACAAAATGTTTGAGGGATAGTTCTAGTCTACCTGTCACTTACAAAATGTTTGAGGGATAGTTCTAGTCTACCTATCATTTATATAATGTTTGAGGGATAGTTCTAGTCTACCTATCATTTACAAAATGTTAGAGAGATAGTTACCTAGATTATACTTGTACATCACACGCATCTATGAATAAAATATATTATAATACTAATCTAAATGTTGAATAGAAAAAAATGAATCCATTTTAACACAATCCTTGGGGAGATATCTTTAAGAAAATATATATTCTATAACGCAATACGTTCATGCGATTCTGGATTGCAGCCTAATCACTTTTCAGAGGTTATTGTAGTTGTCTTAAAGATAAAGTTATGGAAATTACTGTTAATTTATCGAAATCGCCATTTTTCCTGATTGGCTGAACTTACGTAGTTTCGGACTTGGTTCGACTGTGATTTAATTAAATCGTAGTTGGGCTAATAAACTTGCGAATAATGCTAAATATTTTTTCTCAGTGTAAGATACGTCTAACAACATACACATTTAATTTTCGGTACTAAATTACTGGTCTTTACAATTTAAATGCATTGTACATCAATGCATTTGAATACATCTAAAACTACAGGACTTCTAATGCGATAATATACTACAAGCTAAGCTTTTCTAGCCAGCCATGTTGATTTCAGTTTGTATCGTGATAAATGTCGAGTGGTGAATCCTCACAAAGCAGGTCAATACATAAAACAGGAGATTCGTATAAATTTGTCTTGCAGTAGTTTGTTAAGAAAGTTTGTTAAGATAGTTGTTTTGGTACTGGAGTCGATTAATTAATCGATTTACTAGTTGGTTCACCACTGCAGTCTTTTCTCCGTTTGATGCCGCAGTCTTCCCTCCGATAACAACAAAGTGCTAATTTTTCATTTCGTTAATTAGAAAGTGCTTCGTTTTATCAAGGCTTCTCGACGTGTATAATTTATTGTTTTTGTACATCTCAGTCTTGACGATCGATAACTGTTTATCGAGGCGGATCCAAGACTGCAGTTTTCTTTCTCTTCGAGATAGATTTGTGGATTAATGCATTTTCGATAATATAATCGATATCGGCTTGAAGTACAGGCCGTCTAGACTCGAAAACAGAGAGGAACCTTAGTACTATACTGTAGTTATTTATTTAGCGGAAAGGTAAAAGTTCATGGTTATAGTACAAACCTCTTGCCGTAAATTTTTTCTAGTCGACATATCTATTTTATCTAAATAAAACATTTAAAAAAAAGAAGAACATATAAGCGAAAGCATAACTAACTGAATGGAACATAAATACTGTGTTTTCACGAAGTTTCTGAATCCTCGCTATTATTTGTTTTTAACAGTTAATGATAAATTATTGCCGTATGTGGGAGTTGTCGGTACCGACAAGGGACGAATTCTAAAATACATCGGGGGCGAGCACATCTCCCAAGGGTTGGTGTGCCCCTCTGAATTTTACATTTCAAATAGTAACCCAGTCAAGTTACATACATTAGTGGTCTTCACTAAACAAACTATTTCCTGTAAAATTTAATTTTATTTAATGAATTCTTTCTCTAGAAACGGGATGAAATTTGGGGGGGAAAAATTGAGAATGAACAATAATTCGGTTAATATCAGTGAATTGATAACAACCATCTATAGATTAAACGAAACCTGTCTACTACAGCATCGATTTATTTTCATAATACATAGACATACATTAATTATAATATAAAAAAAACAATGATTTAGCGATGCTAGGGCTTTATAATCTGATAAGATTGTTTCATTCCATTATAATGTATAGTTTCACTCGAATTCTCCAGTTTTTATATCAGATTATCTCTTTTTTTTACTGTATTCTACCTCTATGTTACCTTACAAATAATTTATCGCTTAACATTTTTCATTGTGAATGTGGACTTTGTTAATTTAATAATAAGTCTAGTGATTGCACAATATTCTAAGGGGACATTATTCAGGAAATGTTGAGCTTACTAAATACAGTACAAGTTATTTTTTAATGATCAGTACATAATTTAGATCTTGTGATCCTTGGTTTGACACACCACAATGGGATATATCTTATCCATATTTTATTTTTGTAGGTTCGTATGTATCTGCGAAATGTTCGAGTGCCCCTGATTCTTATAGTAGGGAGGGCTCATGAGAGGCTTGCGAATAGGATGCCTAGATTCGGGACGCGAGGCTCGCCCCTTTAATGTGTGACGTCACTTGAGGCCCTTACTACCTCCCTACTAAGTAACTCCCTATAGTTTTGTTGTATTTATAAGCTGGTTAGG
>KZ651227.1:268869-298170 GCA_001010745.2 Gerris buenoi
GTAGTAGTAGTAGTAGTAGTAGTAGTAGTAGTAGTAGTAGTAGTAGTAGTAGTAGTAGTAGTAGTAGTAGTAGTAGTAGTAGTAGTAGTAGTAGTAGTAGTAGTAGTAGTAGTAGTAGTAGTAGTAGTAGTAGTAGTAGTAGTAGTAGTAGTAGTAGTAGTAGTAGTAGTAGTAGTAGTAGTAGTAGTAGTAGTAGTAGTAGTAGTAGTAGTAGTAGTAGTAGTAGTAGTAGTAGTAGTAGTAGTAGTAGTAGTAGTAGTAGTAGTAGTAGTAGTAGTAGTAGTAGTAGTAGTAGTAGTAGTAGTAGTAGTAGTAGTAGTAGTAGTAGTAGTAGTAGTAGTAGTAGTAGTAGTAGTAGTAGTAGTAGTAGTAGTAGTAGTAGTAGTAGTAGTAGTAGTAGTAGTAGTAGTAGTAGTAGTAGTAGTAGTAGTAGTAGTAGTAGTAGTAGTAGTAGTAGTAGTAGTAGTAGTAGTAGTAGTAGTAGTAGTAGTAGTAGTAGTAGTAGTAGTAGTAGTAGTAGTAGTAGTAGTAGTAGTAGTAGTAGTAGTAGTAGTAGTAGTAGTAGTAGTAGTAGTAGTAGTAGTAGTAGTAGTAGTAGTAGTAGTAGTAGTAGTAGTAGTAGTAGTAGTAGTAGTAGTAGTAGTAGTAGTAGTAGTAGTAGTAGTAGTAGTAGTAGTAGTAGTAGTAGTAGTAGTAGTAGTAGTAGTAGTAGTAGTAGTAGTAGTAGTAGTAGTAGTAGTAGTAGTAGTAGTAGTAGTAGTAGTAGTAGTAGTAGTAGTAGTAGTAGTAGTAGTAGTAGTAGTAGTAGTAGTAGTAGTAGTAGTAGTAGTAGTAGTAGTAGTAGTAGTAGTAGTAGTAGTAGTAGTAGTAGTAGTAGTAGTAGTAGTAGTAGTAGTAGTAGTAGTAGTAGTAGTAGTAGTAGTAGTAGTAGTAGTAGTAGTAGTAGTAGTAGTAGTAGTAGTAGTAGTAGTAGTAGTAGTAGTAGTAGTAGTAGTAGTAGTAGTAGTAGTAGTAGTAGTAGTAGTAGTAGTAGTAGTAGTAGTAGTAGTAGTAGTAGTAGTAGTAGTAGTAGTAGTAGTAGTAGTAGTAGTAGTAGTAGTAGTAGTAGTAGTAGTAGTAGTAGTAGTAGTAGTAGTAGTAGTAGTAGTAGTAGTAGTAGTAGTAGTAGTAGTAGTAGTAGTAGTAGTAGTAGTAGTAGTAGTAGTAGTAGTAGTAGTAGTAGTAGTAGTAGTAGTAGTAGTAGTAGTAGTAGTAGTAGTAGTAGTAGTAGTAGTAGTAGTAGTAGTAGTAGTAGTAGTAGTAGTAGTAGTAGTAGTAGTAGTAGTAGTAGTAGTAGTAGTAGTAGTAGTAGTAGTAGTAGTAGTAGTAGTAGTAGTAGTAGTAGTAGTAGTAGTAGTAGTAGTAGTAGTAGTAGTAGTAGTAGTAGTAGTAGTAGTAGTAGTAGTAGTAGTAGTAGTAGTAGTAGTAGTAGNAAAATTAAACCATAAAACTACTCCCCAGGTTTTTAAATAAGTTAAACTAATGTAATTATAGATTTTATTTATAAAAAAAAAATACACCAGATATAAACAAAGAAGGTTCTGTAGACACAGGTTATCATACGAGTTACCACCTGTTACCCGAATTTTTATTAATTAATTTTAAATCATTGTTGTTTTTTTAAATTGTTATATTGTTAAGTTTGTTGTTATTATTTGTGATTCGATGAAGTGTTCCGGGAGAAAGAAATATTTGAAAATTTATAACGAACCCAATAAATTGGGAGATATTCACGTTTATACCTTACATAACTTTTGACACGGATTATACTTTTGAAAACGAACGGTAGGAAAACTACTTATTTTTGTATTCATTATGTATCATTTTTTTAATTAACTAATGTGATTTCTTTAATTCTATTATTATATATATAAACAATGATGATTTTAGGCACTTCTATGCTCCGGAGAGGGGCGAAATATAGCCGATCTCAAATTAAGACGATTTGATGTCACGTTATTCAGAAAATACCCTTAAAGACCCCCATCCTAAAATACTAGCATAGTTATCTGGTGAAATCCGCGTCACCAGGGGGTCAACCCCCTAGTGATGCGGATTCCACTGGGTATAGCGGTTACATCGTAAGAAATAGCATAGTTATCCGGTGAAATCCGCGTCACCAGGGGGTCAACCCCCTCGTGATGCGGATTCCACTGGATATAGCGGTTACGTCGTAAGAAATAGTATAGTTATCCGGTGAAATCCGCGTCACCAGGGGGTCAACCTCCTCGTGATGCGGATTCCACTGGATATAGCGGTTACGTCGTAAGAAATAGCATAGTTATCTGGTGAAATCCGTGTCACCAGGGGGGTCAACCCCCTCGTGATCCGGATTCGACTGGATATAGTGGTTACGTCGTAAGAAATAGCATAGTTATCCGGTAAAATCCGCGTCACGACGCGGAATCCACTGGATATAGCGGTTACGTCGTAAGAAATAGCATAGCACAGGGGGTTACGTCGGACTCCAACTGCCCCGTGATGTGGATTTCACCGGATAATTAAGCTATTTCAATATATAGGACAAGTTGTTGTATTATTTTTCTTTTTTTGTCGCTCAACATTTATATGTAGAGAACTCTTCGAAATGAATAATTAAAATGCAGAATATTCATTAATATTCTGGGTGCATCCACCGTTATATTAATGTTTGTTTTGTCGTACGTTATCTGTGTCTGACATATTTTCAGAATTATAATTCATCATTAAGATTATATGGTTGTATGCGAACATTATATAAATGTATAATAGTAAATTGAATTAGCAGGCCTGAACCGATAATTCGAGAAGACGGGGTTTGTGAGGACTATTGGGAGTGCCGCATACATATCGACTAACGTGATCCACATTCTTCAGATTTATTTTGCACTGGTTTTTTCACATGTTTTTACCCAGCTTATAATATAATAGTTTGACCATATCAAAACCTCTTTAACACTGATATCAACCTTTACCTTGTTCCTCACTTCTAATTGTATTTGGTTTTTGTCGTTTGATTTTCAGGTGAAATTCTTTAAAATGGATTGATGAATTATACTACCATATCTACAAGTTTCGCTGTCCCCGTAGTGTATTTTTATTAAAAATAACATGGACGGTTCTAAATAGTTAGCGACTTAAAACTGTATCTCAAGTCAAGACGGTTATATTCGTAATTAAGTTAAACCATCAGTATTTTGCTGCTTCGATCGGATTTAAGTTTTATTCTACTGTTTTTTTCATGATCACTAAGATATTTCCGGGACGTTTAGAATGCTCGTACTCCGTACATAAATAAATAACCGTTTATCGCATGTCGCTCCTCTCTCTAGAATGCTTTCGTTTTGTAATATCGGGTAAATTATACCACGGAATATTTTCTCGTCCGAGTTTCGATGCCGTCGTCTGAATAAGACGTGTATAAGACGCGTCACTGACTTTTAGCCTTAAACGAGGCGGTTCGTTAAACGCCCGCTTGCTATTCTTGTATCTGGTAAATTATCAGGGAGGGGTCTAAATGAAAATTTGAATTGTAGAATGCGAGTGCGGGGGAGGTCTGCAAGCCTCCGGTGGAAAGCGGGTCGGGTCGTTATCCCGTCTCCGACACCCCGTTTCACCCGAGTTTCGGTTTTTCCCGGTGGCAGGCCCGGTTAAAAAAGGTGCCGGCGACGGGAGGGGTTTAGATCCGCTCCACCGTAAAACGCCTTAAGACCTTAAAATTAGAAACGGTAAACTCGGCGCCGGAGCTCTGTCACGGCATGTCTTTAAAAGACGAGCCGACTTGGCCAGGCGACCCGCTAAGTTTTCGTAGCGAGGCCAGTATATTAAAGTTTTAGGTGCCCGGAAACCCCTTCTCATTTCAGTACGGACATTCTTTCCCAGTTTCCCCCCGTTTATTTGTCGACTTTTGCCTTGTCTGTCATTTTTTGTTTTAATCGAAATCTTCTTCTTCGTAAACCGACTTTTCGTCCTTTCTCTCTTGAGTTAAAAAAAAGAGAAACGATTAAAAATAATATTAATCAGTGAGAAAAAAATAAATCAGTGAGGTATGTTAATGCAATGAGGTACACATATGAAGCGCTAGCGTAAAAATAGCCCAGCGAACAAAATTTAAAATAACGAGTTAAATAGATAGGTATTTCCGTAGCCTACTATTTAATCCTGAGCTATTCGATAGAACCCTGTTAATTTAGTGATTTTTTATTGATTTTTAACAGGGACACAGTGGACGGTTTGCACTAGTAAAGGCTCCAAACTACGGCCCGAGAACCAGATTGTTTTATTCGGCTAGCCACGCCACGACGTTATCAAATGAACCTAAACGATGCCAAGTTATAAGTTCTTCATCGTCAAACGGCATTTCAATCGTTAAAAAAGATCAGCCGAGTCTTATTATTTACGTTTTTGGCCTAATGGATATGGTTTGTGAGCTTATTATCCATGTTCCCTTCCATTTTCAAGTCCGATAGCAAAATGTAGCTTACTTCATCCGGACCATTTTTTCCGAATCCGACCCTTCAACCAATAAGATCGAAGATGTCCGCTGCAGTACATTGCACATTATACTATATACGATGTCCGCTTGTATTATTTACATACGTTTTTCTACTAGAAAAGCTTTTTTGCTAGAAACATGATCTATACAAACTTTATTCGACCCATTGCCTTAGCGATTTGTCAGGTTGGTACAAGGTCCGTAATGCCGATAGGTGTGATATATAATAGGTCGAGTGTAGGCTTTGTCGGCTTGCGTGTTGTTGTATTTGTGTAGGCTTGCGTCCAATACTGTTATTCGTATGTTATATAGCTAGGCGTTAATACTGAAAGGCACTGGACACCGGTTTAATTTAAATCGAGTGAAAACTCGTGATTTCAAGTACGGTGGAAGTAGGCTTTGTTCCAGTACGGCCCCCAGTGTCTAATATCTCAAAGCCGCCCCACTCTGTTACAAGTCCTAAACTACGCACCTTTTCCCCCCGTGTACCCTCGGGGGAGTTTTTCCCCCTCTCCCTTGTGAATCCGAAAAACACGACATGTTTAATTAAAGTCCGTACTCGATGTTAGAAGTTATCTAGCTGACGACTTGTATATTTCTCGTAATTCTCGGACTTTACACTGTTTCATTTTTTCAGAGTTTTACCTGAGTAATAACAAAAAAAGTATTTCCAGACTACCCCTTGTGACGCGTCCAACAGACATATTCGTATTAGCCGTCTTTAAATATCCGTAGAGGAAAGAAATACATTTCCAAAACCGTGAGTGCAAAATTTACGGTTATCATCCGGTTCATAATTTGTATCTGGATAACACTTTTCCACATTCCCATATGAAGAGAAAGTATTGTGACGGCGCGAAAATTCGATTTTTATGGATTTACACGTTTTGAGATCCCCCTGAGTCCGAAGAAGTGGGTTTTAAAAAATGTTTGTCTGTCTTTTGTCTGGGTCTGTCTGTAGAGATGCCTGGAGCCTAAACTACTGGGCCGATTTTGGTGAAATTTGTCGAGAAATGAATTTTATTATCCCCCCAAAAACATTGAAAAATCGCGGGAAAGAAAATTATCTCTCCAAAACTCTTCTGACTTTTTTGATCAGCAAATTCTAAAATGTAGTCCATTTAAATGTACAAATCTAACGATATAATCCGTTTTCCCAGGAAAAATCTAGTTCCTTAGAAAAAAGATTTTAACGTAGACAGAGAGAGGCCGGGTTCGATTCCCCGACAAGAAGTTTTTTTGTGATTTGATAATATGTTCAATAATGATTAAATGTACCTACGATTACTAATAAATAATTATGAACTCATATATGAGAAAGTTTGTCTGAGTTGTCTCGGTCCGTTTTTTTAATTAACATGAGTTTTTTTCAATTTATTAATAAATAAATTTATTTAATGCTCTACAGATATTACCACTTAAAAGTACTTTAGTGTTTTACCATAATGATGGTAATAGCAATAAAAGGGTCAGGTTGACCATAAACTTTACAACCCATACTTTCTTTTAAAATGGGAAAGATCAAGTTATTACAAGCATTTAAAAATTAATTTCCTAGATATAAAATCCATAGCTAAGCTACGAGGACTTGCAAAAGTTTCCTATTCCAACCACGACTGTCACAACTCAAATTTACTTACTAGAAGAACACTTACTAGAAGAACACTTACTAGAAGAAGTTACAATCAAAGGGATCAATTGAAGAATACACTCAAATTTACTTACTAGAAGAAGTTACAATCAAAGGGATCAATTGAAGAATACACTCAAATTTACTTACTAGAAGAAGTTACAATCAAAGGGATCAATTGAAGAATACACTCAAATTTACTTACTAGAAGAAGTTACAATCAAAGGGATCAATTGAAGAATACACTCAAATTTACTTACTAGAAGAAGTTACAATCAAAGGGATCAATTGAAGAATACACTCAAATTTACTTACTAGAAGAAGTTACAATCAAAGGGATCAATTGAAGAATACACTCAAATTTACTTACTAGAAGAAGTTACAATCAAAGGGATCAATTGAAGAATACACTCAAATTTACTTACTAGAAGAAGTTACAATCAAAGGGATCAATTGAAGAATACACTCAAATTTACTTACTAGAAGAAGTTACAATCAAAGGGATCAATTGAAGAATACACTCAAATTTACTTACTAGAAGAAGTTACAATCAAAGGGATCAATTGAAGAATACACTCAAATTTACTTACTAGAAGAAGTTACAATCAAAGGGATCAATTGAAGAATACACTCAAATTTACTTACTAGAAGAAGTTACAATCAAAGGGATCAATTGAAGAATACACTCAAATTTACTTACTAGAAGAAGTTACAATCAAAGGGATCAATTGAAGAATACACTCAAATTTACTTACTAGAAGAAGTTACAATCAAAGGGATCAATTGAAGAATACACTCAAATTTAATTACTTNTTCTGTATTTATTATTAAAATCTAACAATCGTAGATAAAGTGCGGTACGCAACTCGTGCGAAAACGGCATTTTGCATTGCTCGTGTGGTTTTACTACACTCGCTATCGCTCGGGTGCAAACTCCACACTCAAATGTAAAATGTTACTTTCCGCACTCGACGCGTAATGTACTATTAAAACTGACGGTAACCCTGTAAATCAGCAAACTTATAACTATAACATCCCTCTGAATTTCGTGGTAAAAAAAAATCAAACATTTTAAACCTAAAAGGACTTTAAAGATGCTTAGCAGCTGATAATTTGAATATCAGTGAGTGACTCTAAAAGGTTTTTTATGTTCTTTGAAATTGTTCCTTCTCTATCTAATTGTACATCCCTTGAAAAGTGTCAGTTGTCACACCTGTAGCATAGGATACGTATGACGACTATATTGTTCATCGTTTTTAAGTTAATGTGAGTGTCCATTTTGTGATGAATATTTGGATATTATGTTTTAGTTAGCTGTATTAAGGTAGCATCGTTATCTTATGATAACATAGTTTCTCTCTAATTCTACGAAGCTATGTAGAATATTTATCATACTTGAACATTGGATAAAGGAACCCATGATAACTTCTTAAGAGGTTTTCTTATTAATGCATAGTATAAATAAATAAAACTCGAAGACGAAGAGTATACAATATACATGTATAAATATATACGTGGACTCGTAAAGTTCGGTTATGGGCTTTAAACGGTGTTCGGAATAGTGGATCAAAATCACCGGAAAGAAGTACCTGTAAAATTCAATATTTCCGACGCCTCTCTTCTTTTATACACGTTATTACGGCTCTCAAGTTTTTTATGGGACATTTGTCGGACGCCCTGTTGTCATTAAGTAATAAAGACCCGAGGTCAAAAGGATCGCATTTACCGCTTTCCAGAGAAAGAGACGCTTTAATTCCCGACTTATTACCCGAGGGGAAAAGCGGGCCTACACCAAGATAATAACCACTTCGACATCGATTAATCGGCACCCTCGTCTTAGCTGACGGGAGAAGAACATTTTCTTTATAAAGGAAAGCTCCGTCGGAGCTCCGAGGAGCTCCGACCGGCTTTTCTCCGGACCTAACAGAGGGCTTTATTGAAATTTATGTTTTGTTTACTTGACCCTAAAAGTCGAAAGATTGTATTAGAAGTTTTGTGCTAGTAATTTAGCTCGGGTGCGACGTCGCTAAGTCTACGAGATCACCAGGTCTCTAGAGCTAAATGACGACGGTCCGAAACTTGGTCGGTCCGGGAATCTTGTTAGCGAATAAGCGGCCGTGTCGAGAAATTTCATATTATCTCCAGTTAATTCCTCGCCTTCTTACA
Source organism: Gerris buenoi (assembly GCA_001010745.2). NCBI lineage: Eukaryota > Metazoa > Arthropoda > Insecta > Hemiptera > Gerridae > Gerris > Gerris buenoi. The sequence continues at coordinate 277,179 of KZ651227.1, forward strand.
CGGCTTAGTTTGCCTCTTACAACAACTTCTCTTTCTCTTCCTTCTCTACTCCTTCTACCTTCTTCGGAAATAATTGTTAGACTCTAAGGATATAACTTGTAATATTATTACCAATATACTCGCCACTTCCTTTACAATTTTCTTTTTGAAAATAATTATAAGTAGACTTAGGCTATCTCACTTAGTTTTATATATAAGGCTTGTTCTAACAACACTTCAAACTAGTTTCCAACTCTACGACGCATGCGCATTAGGGAAAAACGGTCAATTGTGGTCCGTTGCGCATGCGTCGGACAGTTCCAAACCGGTTTGAAGAGTGGTTGGAACAAACCTATAATGTTGCGACAATTTCGTTATAATCTAGTGACTGCTAATTGTGTAGCTAAATATGCGATTTATTATCTGGGAATATTATGTATATACAGGGTGTCCCAGCTAATATGGAACAGCGGAAAATCTCCGGAACCATGATAGATGGAAAGATGCGGTTTTCAGGGTTCGATAATGGCTAAAAAGACACTTCTAGAACATATGCTGAACATTTTTTGTGTTTAGCACAAGTGTGTGCAATTTTTATATTAAAAAAAAAGTGAATAGGAAGACAACTTTTTAAGACTGGATCTGGATTCTATGGCTAAAAATAAGAATTTTTTACTCTTGGAAATACTTTGCTCCGAAGTCCATTTAACACTAAACTAATAATAAAAACAAAAAGTCATAGAATCTAAATCCAATCTAAAATTCATACCTTATATGTAACTGTTTTTTGCCTGAACAAATGGTGTTCAGCAGGGCTCATAAAGTGTAAAAAATATCAATAATGCATGTTTTTAAAAATGGGTCTGGATTCTACGACTAAAAATAAGAATTTTTTTTGTCTCTTGAATTATTTTCCTAAATCCATTAGTTAAGCTGTTAAATGGACTCAACGTTTCAATTTTATCACGTTCAGGGCTCTCCAGAGCTAACGGGAAAACTAATGCTCGGGGCAAAATATTTTCAAGAGTTAAAAATTCTTATTTTCAGCCATAGAATCCAAATCCAGTCTTAAAGAGTTGGCTTCCTAACCACTTTTTTTTAATATGAAAATTGCACACACTTGTGCTAAACACTGAAAATGTTCAGCTTATGTTCTAGAAGCGCCTTTTTAGCCATTATCGAACCCTGAAAACCGCATTTTTCTATCTATCATGGCTCTGGAGATATTTCGCTGTTCCATATTAGCTGGGACATCCTGTATATTAGTCGGAATATTTTCTTCAGCTCAGTCGGTTTACGACGTTTAGTCACTACTTTCAGTAGTTATCAATACAATATTTGGCAGCATATTACAGGTTATTTAATTTATCCAACATTTAATTGCTCCGATAAACGAATCTAAGAGAAGTAAATGGAAAACAACTCATTAAAATATACTGGTTTTAAATCGTAGCACTACAAGCAATAGGATGTAACTCTTTATTATGTTGTTCATTTATTACCGACCATAAAATATCCAGTAAAATACATAAAACATTTTAGAATTTTAGTTTATGTTGCCTTCTTTAATGTGTTAAAACTCTTACGAGTTATTTTAAGTATTATTTTAAGTACCTACGTGTTTTTACTTCGTTAATATTTTGGTTAGAGCACCCGCACACTGGAAATATAGAGGTCCGTGGTTCGAATCCCGGCGCAGAGGTCTATTTTTCTCTGACTGTCTCCCTTTGTAAATAGTAATTATAATTTGATTTAAATTAAAATTTAAACGTTCCGTAGTATGAGTACTACCAAAAACTTAAAAATTGAATTGTTAATATTTTGTTAATTCGAGTTTTGAAGACCGGATAATGTCGATATATTTAAGGAAATAGTTTATTTTATTGTTATTTATTGCAACTTTTTGCAAATTTTAAACGTCCTTCATACAAAGTCGTTTTTATGTAATTTACTTTTTACTTTACTTGATGATAATATTTTGTTGGCTTCAAACTTTTGTGTAGAATTGAACATATGTATTTATGTACATATGTATTGTTAATTAAAACATAAGACCTGGGTGTATATATCCAAGCTTTCGAATACACTTAAAAAAAATAAAAATAAATAAATAAATGAAGTTTCCTTGTTGTTAAAAAGGCCTTTGCAACATTATAGTTCTCAATACAGTATTTAAGACGCAAAAACTTCTGGGTCTCCTGGTTGTAAGGATTGTCAGAAATAGATAATAAGTTGTTATTTTACACTAAGATTAGAGTAATCGCATAAATAGTTATAGAATTTATGATATAATTGATTATTAGCAGGAGCAGAAGTTCCAAGTTACCTTAATGTGTCACTTTTTCCCCGTTTTTGCATGGGTCTTATAATTGATGAATTCAAGTGTAATATATCTAACTACTTTTTTCTACCGACTTCTCTTACAAGAGTATCACTGTAATCTTGTTTTTTACTTTTTATATCTAATTTTTTGAATTTAGCCGGGATAACCGTATCGTCCATCCTATTTCATCAATTTTTCAGGCATTTTAACTTGCTTAATTTCTGATGAGATTTCGAGTGAAAGGGGTATGTTTGTTTATTTATTTTTAGCTTCGAAATCTAGACTTGCTGTTCCTCTGCCGGTATTGCGTCTGACTTACATCTATAAATAAAGATTCGATTGCGCCTTACATCTAATATATTCCATAGCGCCTATATTCCAACTAATAGACTGCCTAAATTTCTCTTCTGAACAAGTTGTTAAAAAAGAGAACGGAAGATTTCCCTCTTGGAACAGGGTGCGTCCAATATTAGGTGTGTTCCAGCCACTCTTCAAACTAGTTTAAAAACTGTCTGACGCATGCACATTAGCAACAGGAGTTCCATTTTGGTCCGATGCGCATGCGTCTGACAGTTTTAAACTAGTTTGAAGTGTTGTTGGAACAAACCTATTCAATGCATTAATGGTTTTTCCAAATTTTTGGTTGGAAAATCGAGACGCGTCTTGTATTCGATGCAATGCGGTATATCGCGGCCGTGCGACCGGCTTATTGAGTAATTTGAATTGCTAGGATATTTTACGGGCAGACTCTATTATATCTCTCTATAGTTACTCACTTCAGCTATTACATTTAACTTTAATTATCGACTTATCGACAGTAAATTGAATTTCGAGATTATTGAGCTTTCGCGTCCTTCAACCGTCAATATGTATTGAGAACGAATCTATTCTCTTTACAAATAGTACAGTCAATATGTCTTAATATAACTTTGAGTTGCTATGTTCTATTGATAGTGTTGGAAAGTTTCTCTCGACAATTCGACTGAGATGCACTGTCGTGACAAAAGCAGTGTTGTTTTATTAAGTGACATGTATTATCGGATGGAAACAGCAGTCTAGTTGGTCCAGGGCCGTTTCGTCATCTCGTGTCAAGCGACCTCCAACTTCTCCCATCCTTATTATCTGTCTTTTACACGCCATTGGACAGTCGGTATCCGGTTTCATCCGATTCTCCAGTCACTACGTTCGGCCTGTAATATTCTCTCCGCTAATTGTTTCGCTTTTGCGTAAAATAAACCTTGACCCTCATTCTAACGCCTAGTTTTAATTTTTTAAAAAGACTTTCGTATCCTTGCCGACTCTTCCCACGGTAGTTTAGATCCTAGCCTATCCCTACGCTTTAAAGAATGATCGGTGAATTTTCACGTGAAGGCAATAAAAAAATAAAAGGGTTGTACGTATTATATGAATGTAATAACTGCAATTAATAATATTAAATAACTTGGAGAAAAGAATAAGTTTCGATCTGCCCAAAAAGACATGTGAGATTAAATCGATGCTAATGTGACGTTACCGACCCGTAGCAACTTTCTCGTTTGAGTTGCTCATGATGACAGTCATTAGCAACTGAAGGCAATCGTATTTTATAACGATTTTTCAATTTTAAGTACACACTACCTGACTTCCCTCAGAAAGGATAATTACAGGCTTAGCCTGCATATTGTACAATCTTCGGTGAACAGTTATTACAAATTGCAGTGATTTTAAACATTTTACTTTGAAATTTGAGCCGATTTTAATTGTTTACTTGTTGTTCTAAATATTACTGAGAATGGGTAGAGGATGGTAACGAAATTATAGATACGAGTGAAATTATATGTATTTGTATTACCTTTGTAAAATTATTACTTGCATATGCTATTGTGACTCCTAATGGAATTAACTTTCCATTAGTGTAGCCGTTTCTAATAACTGGTTGGTTTGACTGAGATTTTGTGGTACCACTTCATAATTATGATTAGAGAGGTTAAAAGAAGCAACAGAATAATATTGTCACCACAAATTTGTATAATTAAAGAGACACGTTTCGACTTACAATGTCATCTTCAGTGTGCGTCAACTTAGTAAGTTAACTAGGTTAGCTAATAGTTAGCTTTTTACACAATTCACTCTTACTAAGTTAACGCGTCACACTAATAATGACATTGTAAGTCGAAACGCATCTGTTTAATTATGTTAAATTGTGGTGACAATATTGTTGTGTTTCTTTTTTTAACCTCTCTAGTCATAATTAAGTAGGGTGGCGCAGCGCGGATGACCACATTTCAAATTGTTACCATATGCCTAATACTAGAGCCAGAAGATTGAAATAAAGAAAATTTTCAAGCAAAAATGTGGAAGTTTACTGGACCTAAGTCAAATTTTTAAGTGTGGAAGATGATATCCGATAAATTACGTCCTTGTCGATTTCCACATTCCCATTATTCATATCATATGACCGAGAAAAATTTGACGCACGCGATCCATGAACACTTGTGCGTGCAGTGTCTCCATCTTTTTGGAACCTTATGTGGACAGTATCCATTTCTTTATCCTTTGAATTGGGGATGAAAAATCGGATTCCCTGACGAGATGTTAGAGAATGTGATGCGCCTTAAAAAATGTGTAAATCGACAAGGCGTCATTTATCGGGCATATCTTCCACACTTAAAAATTTGACTCTTGAGCAATAAACTTGCACATTTTTGCTTGAAAATTTGATTTATATCAATCTCTTACTTCTAGCATTAAGCGCATGGTGACCGTTAAAATGTGGTCATCCGCACTGCGCCACCCTCTAGTTATTTCTATTACTATTTAAAGCGTATTTTGGAAATATGTTGATGAATCTGTTTGATTTTTATTTTCTTTTTATATGTAAAATAGTATTGTGTGTCGTTTTACATATCAAATACTAGGATCAGTTCCCAAAATTTATTTTAAATAACAGGTCGGTCATCCTTACGGAGTTTTACTTATCTAGGAGAATACGATGTTTGCTTTACATTCGTCCTTCGTCTAAGTGGACGTGATCGGTCGGACTGTTTGTGTTTTCCAAAAGACCGTCACAAAAGGAATCGAATTGACGTGTAGTTTAAATCAGTTTTACGACTGACGCCTTGAGTCTCTTGTTGTTTGTTCTCGGTTGCTTTTAGTGTGAGGATTCTCCGGTAAAGCTTGGGTAAAGTTGTATTCGCGGTAAATACTCTATAATTACCGGCTTGGAATGTGCGCTTCCAACTTAGCAAGGGAATTACAGAAGGAATTAACAAGGGGAAGGAGGAGTCTTTTGTAACGGGCCTTTGTGCAACTACAATTACCAGAAGCACAAACAAACGACTTCTCTGTTGCCCAACATATTCCCCCCCGACTAAAGGATCCCGTCCTCTTCTCTATGCCCGTCTCACATTTACCCCTGATTCATTTTATGCAAACTACTAATATTTAATCGCAATTATAGCTTAGTTAGAAACAACCCTTTCTAACTAACCTTTCGACCTTTTTAACTTCCGACCCTTTTTCTATTGTATTGTGAAACGGACCTTAACTATCACTTAACTTCCCTGAAGGGCTAACCTGATTAGGCAATACTCACATTCACACACGTGTTAAACAAATCAGGGGATATAGTAATATATTGGACGTTTAAACAAATTCAAGATGAGAATAACAATCTTTTATATAATCGAGTAGTGTCCCGACGACGACAACTCACCTCTAAATGATTTATAACGTTAAAAATTGATGCGCCATAAACTAGGATCGAACCCGGGGCTCCTGGGTGAAAGCCAGATACTTAACCAATTGCACCATACATTTATAACTAATATCGGAGCACAAAACTTCCTATTTAAATGTTTTAATTTTAATTATAACTGCATAAAACTTACTATTTAAACAGTAAATATCTCTTTAAATATCTATTTTAATTATAACTAATTATCTCTCAGCTCTTTTTCTCAACCATATTTATTATTCTGCCCGTTACCGCGGGCCTAACGGCTAGTGCTAATATATTAACAATGCTATATAAGAACAGAATCGTCATCTCCTCTTTTTGTAAAACATAGCATAATTAAATTAGAATTGATGTGGAAGATAACTACCCTTCAAAATCTTAATAAAATACGTGTGGTGTCGCGGGACACGGTAGGAACGAAGTTCCTTACGCTTTTCATTAAATATAAATTATAAAATCAATTTTTTTTTATTATAAATTTCAGTTCCAAAATTAGTATACGGTACTAATTATATACATCGTGGAGCTATAAAAGAGACAGCATTAAAAGTAACTAATTATTTGTACTAGCGGAGTTAGGGCAAATTAAATTAAAAGCTTTTTATTATCTTTGAAGCGAGCTTCTTTCAATAAATAATGTATTATATATTGAGAAAATAGTTAATGAAGAATTTATAGTTAAAGCAGATGGATGTAGAGACGGAAAATAATATCTGTCTTCTCAGACTCCGTCGGCATATTACTCCAATTAAATATTTTAATAAAAAATATGAATCACTAAAGCATTCCTCCAATCTGTCTATAAAGTTCGTTATCATATAGAAAATATGAAGAACGTTTGCTTACATTTAAAATTTGTATACGGTAGGATCTTTTCCCAAAACTTAGCAATTATTTTATATACTTCGGGTAATGGTATGCTCGTAAATAAGGCTTGTACATCAAATGATACTAAGATTTCATCCGATTCTAATTTAATTCCTTCTAATATTTTTTTAATTTTAGTTTGAATATGCCAAATAGCATAAATAACTTTTTAAGCCTAGGGCATAATTTTGATTTAGGGATAAGGAATATTTTTTTTCTAAAAATTTTTGATTTTAATTCTCCCTGACATAACTTTTTATTTTGATATGAGTTTTGGAAATTCATAATATTTTTGATCAGATGGCTACGTAGTGCATTAACATGATTCTCGCTAGTTTTTAAAGAGGATATTATACATTCTATATCAATTACTAATTTAAATATTTCTCTACTATGATTCCTTATCCCTAAATCAAAATTATTTACCAAATTTCCTCACATAAGATAGCTAGAGTGTAACGTACAACATAAAAGTTATGCAGTTGTAGTATCTAATTCGGTTGTAGAATCGTTATTAATTTTCCCCTTATCACTTTCAGTCTATTATCAAAAATTTTGCAAAGAACTTGTTTCCTTAATGAAAAATGTAAAATTAAATAGTTTTGAGATGTTTTTGACATATATAAAAGATAAATTAATGACAATGTGTAAGTTAACAATCCTTTTAAAAACATACTGTAGAAATAATGATCAAAAGAAACATATAATGTTATAAAATTTGATTAAATGTTGTAGGGAATTGCACAGCGTTTTTGTGTTTTTTTAAATAAAAAAATCATATGGAAAATCAATATATTAACTAAACAAGGAAACAAAATCAAGGTTAGTTTTGTTAATTGTTATTGTATATAGAAAAAAATAAATAATTCTTTTAGGCCTGAAGATACCTCAAGAGGAGGTGAAATATAGCATATAAAAGCAAGGTCGATTATTTTATTACATACCCTATAGACCTTAGAAAAGAAAGTTGAAAGAATTTAAAATAAAGGGTAAAAGACGAGGATAATGAATAATAACTCTACAATAACTACTTTCCGAGAATGGTTTTTGGAGATTCCGCACTGATCAAGAAGTGATATTTATACGATCAGCCAGACATTGTTAGTTTTATAAACTCAGGACGAGTTGGGTGGCTAGCAGAGTGCCTAAGAGGATGACGGATGGAAGACCAGTAGGTGGAAGAAGAAGAGGCAGACCCAGAAGGAGAAAGATGGCTGGAGGATGTGGAAGACGACCTGAGGGGGTTGGGCGTTAGTTCCTGGAGGAGACGTGCGCAGGATAGGTAGGAGTCACGAGGCTATGTTCTGGCGGCCATAGGGCTCTTCACGCACCGTAGCGCCGAGGAGTAGTAGTAGTACAATAATCCGCGGTTAATGTCACCATTAAGTTGTAGGTCTTCCGGTGGTGACGGCGTCATGTTAGAAGAGTATACCGATGTTTCGCCTCCTATGCTGGAGGCATCTTCAGGGTTGTGCATGTTGCTCTGAGTGAGGGACAACGTGGACTAAAGAGAATGTTCAGGGGCAATGGTAAAATGCCAATAATTCTGTGTCTGAGATACAGTAGAACTTTGCTTACACGTCCCTCGATAACATGAAAACCTCAATTACAAGTGCAATTTTCAAATCCCCTTTAGACAGCCATAACACATAATGTTAAATTTACCTCTATAACGCGATTATTATTATCCAAACAACCTCATCATAACATAAACCTCTATAACAAGTCGTTTTGAGAAATCAACCTCTATAACGCGACTCTATACAGGAATGGGTCGACCTTAAACAAGTCTAGACTTGAAAACCCCACCCCACCACGCTCCTAACATTCTATTAACCTCTATAACACTACTGATAGTCAAAATAACCTTGATAACACGACCCTCAACAAAAAGTGCACCTCGATAACAAGACTGTTTCCCTAATCCCCCTTGAGACACTATTTTCTGGGCAAAAAACAATATAATATGTCATACACTGAGTAATAAAGAATATTTATTTTATTGTCTTTAGATATTGACGCTCAACCTATGAAGTCCTGGGTTTTCCCATATTCCTTGGAATGTGTCACGTCAATTAGATATATACAATGAAGATCAAATTTGTATGTAATTTCATTTTAATTGTAATTAACTCGTGGAATTTCAACTGTCACACATAATTGTGTGACAATAACATGCCACATGAGGAAGTAGCACTCTAGAAGTAGTTTCTGTATTTGATATGTGTATCGTTTCCTCACTTCTCTTCATCTTTATTCGAAATTTAATTTTATATCTGTAGAAATATTTTTTTATTTGCGATCTTTATGGAAATAATAGTTTGTTTGAAGCTCTTCAACTCAAAAGTTTTATAATTGAAATCGAAAAGTATATATATGAAAAGTAAAAGTATATATCGAGGAAAATACCATAATAGTGAAAGATAAAATAGATTGATATTTTTACATTTTTAAAGGATCTTATCGTTAATTATCGATATAAACAGCAAATAGGGTTAGTTGTTTTTACATGTTTAAAGGATATTCTCGTTAATTATCGATATAAACAGCAAATAGGGTTATTAGTTTTTACATGTTTAAAGGATCTTATCGTTAAATATCGATATAAGCCGCAAATAGAGTTAGTTGTTTTTACATGTTTAAAGGATATTCTCGTTAATTATCGATATAAACAGCAAATAGGGTTATTAGTTTTTACATGTTTAAAGGATCTTATCGTTAAATATCGATATAAGCCGCAAATAGAGTTAGTTGTTTTTACATGTTTAAAGGATATTCTCGTTAATTATCGATATAAACAGCAAATAGGGTTATTAGTTTTTACATGTTTAAAGGATCTTATCGTTAAATATCGATATAAGCCGCAAATAGAGTTAGTTGTTTTTACATGTTTAAAGGATATTCTCGTTAATTATCGATATAAACAGCAAATAGGGTTATTAGTTTTTACATGTTTAAAGGATCTTATCGTTAAATATCGATATAAGCCGCAAATAGAGTTAGTTGTTTTTACATGTTTAAAGGATATTCTCGTTAATTATCGATATAAACAGCAAATAGGGTTATTAGTTTTTACATGTTTAAAGGATCTTATCGTTAAATATCGATATAAGCCGCAAATAGGGTTAGTTGTTTTTACATGTTTAAAGGATATTCTCGTTAATTATCGATATAAACAGCAAATAGGGTTATTAGTTTTTACATGTTTAAAGGATCTTATCGTTAAATATCGNTTCAAATCAGAAAAGTACATTGATGAAAGTACTATTTTCAAATCAGAAAAGTACATTGATGAAAGTACTATTTTCAAATCAGAAAAGTACATTGATGAAAGTACTATTTTCAAATCAGAAAAGTACATTGATGAAAGTACTATTTTCAAATCAGAAAAGTACATTGATGAAAGTACTATTTTCAAATCAGAAAAGTACATTGATGAAAGTACTATTTTCAAATCAGAAAAGTACATTGATGAAAGTACTATTTTCAAATCAGAAAAGTACATTGATGAAAGTACTATTTTCAAATCAGAAAAGTACATTGATGAAAGTACTATTTTCAAATCAGAAAAGTACATTGATGAAAGTACTATTTTCAAATCAGAAAAGTACATTGATGAAAGTACTATTTTCAAATCAGAAAAGTACATTGATGAAAGTACTATTTTCAAATCAGAAAAGTACATTGATGAAAGTACTTTTTTCATTTCAGTAAACGATAAAACAAGTTTATGTAAATTTTGAAGAAAGCATATCTTGTATTTAATTATTGATATGACGCAAATCGGATTATTTGTCGAAGGGTATTAAAAATAAGGCAAGTTTCCACTGAGAGCGATAATTATTTTAAACGTTCATAATATATCATCTGTTTATGTAATCATACGTACTTAAGTATCTTTTAGATTATTTTTCCTCTCGGTTTATATCTACTAAAAACCGGTTTCATCTCTTTTATTTAATTTTATTATTTTTTTTATGATTATGATTCATAAAATAAAGAAAAAAAAAAAAAATTAATAAAATAACAAATTAAGATGTTGGTCTTGCTGGAAATGTGCGTTATTATTATATTTACGCGTGTGTGTCCAAGGTCGACATTTATTATGACGTTCTTTTTATATTGGTTGCATTTTAGAAATTTGGGATCAGAATTAAAATTTAAATGATCGTTTAATTTACCAGTTTGTTGATCAAAGGTTGATAGTTTTGTAGGAGTTAATTGATATGGTTAGTTGACTTCAGGTTGAAAGGAAATCGTATTGGTGCTGAGTATGTTTTTGATTTTTGAACATAGTGAAAGTACTTAAGGTCAGATGAACTGATCAGTTTAGAGGTTTATCCCTTTGGCCCTTATGTTAAATATTGATTGTTAGCAGTTTGTTGATCAAGAGTTGATAGTTTTTTAGGTGTTTATTTGGTATAGTTTGTTGATTTCAAGGTTGAAAGGAAATCGTATTGGTGCTGAGTATGTTTTTGATTTTTGAACATAGTGAAAGTACTTAAGGTCAGATGAACTGATCAGTTTAGAGGTTTATCCCTTTGGCCCTTAAGATAAATATTGATTGTTATCAGTTTGTTGATCAAAGGTTGGTAGTTTTGTGGGGGTTTATTTCATATGGTTTGTTGACTTGAGGTTGAAAGGAAATCGTATTGGTGCACATAGTGAAAGTACATGGTACGAAGAACTGATCAGTGGAGTGGTTTATCCCTTTGGCCCTTATGTTAAATATTTGATAAGCTTTTTGAAAATTGCACTTTTACATGTCATGAAGGTAATGGTCAGTGCAGATTGCTTTTCAATCAACATCGAAATTTTTTATATCGCAACAGACAGACCTTTAACTGAATCTTTTGACGCCCATTATCTCAGGAACTAGAGGCAAGTGACTTAAACGGTTTTCTCGATATTTATATAGACAGCATTCATCAAAACAGGAATTGTTGTATCTTATACATTAAAAATAGGTGTAAATTGTCGAGGAAAAGGTCGTTATTCGGTTAATCTGAGACTGTTTTAGCTGTAGTATTTATTTGTTATTGGCTGACGCTACTTGTGCCAACTTGAGTTGTGAAATAAAACACTGCGTTGTTTCGAGTGGAATTGTTTCAAGTTTTCAAACGACCTGTGTGTCATGAGACCAGTGCATATATCAAGTTAAAACAGGTTTCATATTTTCATCCCGCTTAGCTCGCGTCAAATCTTGTGACATTATTTACATTTTGGAAATAATTTTATATATTTATTTAATCGTTTTGCTTGGGGTTTTTTTTTTACAAACAAACTGCCAAGGATTTTGTTCCTCCTATTCCGTTTAGAAATTTATATCAAGGTAACTATACTATCTAGTTCAAAAGGCGATCTTCTAAACGTAGGTTTTCCTAGAGTTGCGATATTTTCATAGTATATATTCAGATCAATTAAAGGCGTCTTCAGGGGTTAGCAATACTTTTTTTAAAAAAAAAGAAAAGAGTGATATTTCATCCCTATTTCAGCGATATCCTCAATTCATTAAGCGAGAGTGAGAAAAAATATTTATAAGTCATACTAAAAAATTGTCCTTGCGATAAGTAATTAATAGCATTACGACGAATAAACGTTTCGGTCGTACAACGGTCGCGACTGAGGCGATCCGCAAAGACTATATTGGTCTTCCAAAAGACTTAGTTTCAAGGGGAGAAAGACTTAGTACGGTAAGTAGAACGACCGAAACCTGAACGCTAACTTGAGTTGGCCGCATTATATAAACTGTTTGATCACAAAGTTATTGTATCACGGGGCGCCGTCAGAGAACCTTTGTATTGGTCCATTATTATCCACCCTTAGCCCTTAGGTCGGCTTAGAACAGCTCGTGAATTTTTTTTTATCGATTCCAAACGGAATAAAGACTACCGCAAGTTAAAAAGAAGTGTGCACAAGTAAATTGTATTATTTAAATTCAGATTCCGGTCGAGGGACAGGGACGATAATTAATTCCGGTGAAGGCAGGTGACAGACTATTTCACTTGGCGATACCATTGTTGTTTTAACGAGACATCGGTTCTGTTGAACTGGGACGATTTGAATAAGCGAGCCCAAGTGGAAGAGTGCGTGGTGACTTAGTACAGTAAATGTTGGAGCACTATGATTATTTGTCGGCGGGTTACATGTGTCAGCCCCGGCCTTGGCTAGTCAACCGACGGGTCCGCACAACAACTCTTGAATTTCCTCCGTCTCATTAAAGCCCCCTCCGACTTTCAAAAACCCGTCCGAATGTTAATCAATGAAACGCGCGAAATCGTTTCTTATTATTCCTTCCCACGCTTCCGGATTAAAATTCGATTTTATTTATAGGTCGTTTAAACGGATAATATATTAAAGAGATCGTCGGATAAATATCGACTAGTTTATTTTTTAACCTTGAATTTTATCGCTATTTTAGTATACCGGTCGATACGTTCTTCCGGTTTTAGAATGACTTTAGAAGCTACAAAAATACTCGTATGTTCCGCATTCGTCGATTTCGAGTGATTTGGGGAAGAGTTCCGTTGGCGTCCACGTCCTAAATACTTATTTATTCGCCCGACTTCTTTCATCGTGTTATTCTAAAATTCCTTTTACTCTCTAGAAAAATGGAAAGTGAACACAAACCGTAAATACACACTTACAAGTAACTCACGACTCGCTATAACCATTAAACAATAGTCTAACTAAGTAAACTTAAATCTCAACACATATATATCTGTTTAATTTCAAACAACATTTTAATCTCAACTCGAACTAACACTAGCGTAATACAAACCTGTACGGCATCTTAGGCCCAATTCAGACACGAGTGGCGTGGGGCGTGGTGCTGGCTTGTGCCACCTCTATATGCTAACTTATGGCCCAATGTACACTGGTATGGCGTGGTAAAGGGGGGCAAGTGGAGCCTCCGCCACGCCACTAGTGACTTATCGAAGTGGCGCGCCACTTGCAAACCATTCATTTATTTCTCTGTTAATACCTGTTTTCTATCTTCTTTGCGTGTGCCCTTTTTTCTGTGTTTATGATAAATAATAAGTAAGTCATTTAGTACTTTAGTACTAAATACTAATTAATTTAGTACTAAATTACTTACTTATTATTTATCTTAAAAAAAAATAAAAAAACACACAAAGAAGATAGAAAACAAAGGAAGAACAGAGAAAGAAATAAATGGTTTCAAGTGGCGCGCCACTTCGATAAGTCACGAGTGGCGTGGTGGAGGCCCCACTTGCCATCGTCTACCACGCCATACCAGTGTACATTGGGTTATGTTATAAGAAGTTATAAGTTATATATAAGTTAGTATACAGAGGTGGCACAAACCAGCGCCATGCCAGACCCACGCCACTCGTGTCTGAATTGAGCCTTAGACTAGTTATATTTAAATTTTATCGCTACAAAATACATATATATATATCACGCCTATGCCTATAGGTATAAGATGCCTAGAAACAATGCTAATGTTGATGAGTTTGTAGAATAGATGCTTGATAATTCGCATTATCGTTCCATAATGCAATCTTGCTGATGCGTACTAGACAGTGGCGTAAATTGCGCCCCCGCAAACCCCGCGGTGCGGGGGGGGGGCGCCTGCACTAGGGGGCGCCAAAAAAATGTGTAAACAATAATATTTAATAATAAAAATTAAAAGAAACTCTATGTGGGCGGAATTATTTTCTAAAATTAATTTTGGGAGAAAAATAAATGAGATATAAAAGAAATAAGAGTTTAAATCCGGATGAGAATGTTATTATGAGATGTTATGGTTTAGATCTTATTGCTGTTTGGTTTTCAAGTTAAGTGTCAATATACCTATTACATGGGTAAATATATCTAACTGATTCTCCCTTCTTCATTTTGGACTGCTAGGAGATCCGAGATCCATGTGTTTATTACAAATAAAAGTTTTCGTAACTAGTCCAGTTTTAGCTGTACTAAATAAGGAAATCTGTTCCAAACTTAACAAGTCATACTTCCAACTCTTTATCTATCGGTTGTCATTGCAATACATACGTGTATGTATATTTATTTCTCTTTGTTTTTAGTTTATAACTATTTTTTTTCCGAGCTAATTTTACCTCCCTTTAGCCTTTAAATTGTTAAGTTTTCTATACCATTCCCTTAATTTAAGAATTTTGATCATCTTATTATTCACATATTTCGTTCTTGTAGCTCTGGTGCGGGGTGGTTGTCTTTTGCTGTGAGTTTTGTGCGTAAAATTAAATTATTTTGCTGAAGAATTCATTTAAAAGATGAATGCATTTTTCAGACTCTAGAGAGCCCTGTCAATTTGTTAATAACTAAAATATCTTATCATCCTCCTCCTCCAGTAGCAAACACTCTTTTCCACTTGCTTCCGAGCTTACCTAAGATAATGGACTAATGGAAGCCATAAGCTATATGATCGTTAAAATGAAAAACAAATATATTTTATACCTTTAATGATTTAAAAAATTCCAACAACATACATTAATTTAACGAATATATATTTATATATATATATATATATACATTAATTTNTGTACCTCACGACCTGACACAATAAAAATCTTTATGGAAACTCAAGCAGCATAATACATTCTTTTTTTCTTATTAAGATATTGTATTTAATGATATGTAATAGGAGTAGACACGTGGCTACTTGTTTATTGAGCCAGAATAATTAGTACGTTGTTTGCATAAAAATGTTACGTAATGTTGTAAATATAAGCCATATATTAAATGCGACCTTTCCCTGAGGCTATCCTATTTTATTAAATCGTTTACCAGAAATCTATCGAAATATAATGTGTCCCAAACCCCTTTACATAATATCATAGTGAAAAATTAAATCCAGTTATAATTAATAGAGTAAAATTATTATTACAAGGGGGGGGGGAAGGGAGGAAGGTAAATTTTGTAAAATATTGAGGGCGCATTTTCCAAAGTTGTGGGGGGGCGCCGGATATCTTAGTTACGCCACTGGTACTAGACTGCGAATAGAACTTCGTTTCGGCCGACAGTGCTTCGATCCACCTTAAATTTCTCAAGTTTGTCTGTATTTGGAATTTGAACGATTGCACGCTTTCGGTTGTTTTATTTTGATAATACCATTGCTCGTAAGTTTTATTTTATCCAGGGATGATGACTTTGCTCTTAAGTTTTATTTTATCAAGGGGTGATGCCATTGCTCATATGTTTAATTTAATTATGGGATGATGCCTTTGCTCGTAAGTTTTATTTTATCGAGGGATGATGACTTTGCTCGTATGTTTTATTATATCGAGGGATGATGCCATTGCTCATATGTTTAATTTAATTAAGGGATGATTTACTCAAATTCAATATTTGGTGAGTGTCGTGAGCCGTCCCACATTTTCTACGGTATTGTCTCCTGCTGGAATTTCTCACGAACGTTAATGTTGTCGATCATTTGCTAGCAAGCTAAATTGTATTAAGGTTTACCTTGCCCTTGTAATATTAAACATTTCCTCATTTTCCCTGAGGCTATCCTATTTTATTAAATCGTTTACCAGAAATCTATCGAAATATAATGTGTCCCAAACCCCTTTACATAATATCATAGTGATTTCCGCTGCCTGTTTATAATGTAATTTTTCCAAAAAAAAGTGTTTTACTACATTATTATATTATAGTTACAATAATATACACAAATTGTTTTCTAAAATTAACTTGAAATAGCATGTAGTTACATTTATTTTCAAAACAATATTATACCAATTATAATCCAACACATTAACATGTCAAATGCAGACTAAAACAGCGCATGTTTCTAAGTCTTTACAAACCAACGTCGTTCTTAACACGTCAAACGACTGCATTTCACATACCTGATACAATAATAAGCGACATTACACCATGCAAAACCGAAATAAAATCATTGTCGTCCATTCTTTTAAACCAAAGTCGTTCTTTTATGATTTAACACGTCAAACGACTGTATTTCACATACCTGATACAATAATAAGTGACATTAAACCATGTAAAACCGAAATACAATCATTGTCGTCTATTCTTTTAAACCAAAGTCGTTCTTTTATGATTTAACACGTCAAACGACTGTATTTCACATACCTGATACAATAATAAGCGACATTAAACCATGTAAAACCGAAATACAATCATTGTCGTCTATTCTTTTAAACCAAAGTCGTTCTTTTATGATTTAACACGTCAAACGACTGTATTTCACATACCTGATACAATAATAAGCGACATTAAACCATGTAAAACCGAAATACAATCATTGTCGTCTATTCTTTTAAACCAAAGTCGTTCTTTTATGATTTAACACGTCAAACGACTGTATTTCACATACCTGATACAATAATAAGCGACATTAAACCATGTAAAACCGAAATACAATCATTGTCGTCTATTCTTTTAAACCAAAGTCGTTCTTTTATGATTTAACACGTCAAACGACTGTATTTCACATACCTGATACAATAATAAGCGACATTAAACCATGTAAAACCGAAATACAATCATTGTCGTCTATTCTTTTAAACCAAAGTCGTTCTTTTATGATTTAACACGTCAAACGACTGTATTTCACATACCTGATACAATAATAAGCGACATTAAACCATGTAAAACCGAAATACAATCATTGTCGTCTATTCTTTTAAACCAAAGTCGTTCTTTTATGATTTAACACGTCAAACGACTGTATTTCACATACCTGATACAATAATAAGCGACATTAAACCATGTAAAACCGAAATACAATCATTGTCGTCTATTCTTTTAAACCAAAGTCGTTCTTTTATGATTTAACACGTCAAACGACTGTATTTCACATACCTGATACAATAATAAGCGACATTAAACCATGTAAAACCGAAATACAATCATTGTCGTCTATTCTTTTAAACCAAAGTCGTTCTTTTATGATTTAACACGTCAAACGACTGTATTTCACATACCTGATACAATAATAAGCGACATTAAACCATGTAAAACCGAAATACAATCATTGTCGTCTATTCTTTTAAACCAAAGTCGTTCTTTTATGATTTAACACGTCAAACGACTGTATTTCACATACCTGATACAATAATAAGCGACATTAAACCATGTAAAACCGAAATACAATCATTGTCGTCTATTCTTTTAAACCAAAGTCGTTCTTTTATGATTTAACACGTCAAACGACTGTATTTCACATACCTGATACAATAATAAGCGACATTAAACCATGTAAAACCGAAATACAATCATTGTCGTCTATTCTTTTAAACCAAAGTCGTTCTTTTNATTAATCTGCAATGTTGCACAATTGCTACGAATATATCAAAACCGTCTAATAATGTTCCCGGACTCAATTAAAACCAAATCAACATGATCTTTTCTTTGTTTTAAGCTTAAGTGTTCATTCATTGGTCGGTTCACCCTATTTTAGATTTTTTTTTTTATAATGGTTTTTCAATAAAAGTTATTATTACTTGCATAATTAATTTTTTCTGAGTAATTCATATAAGTATAATCCTCGTCTATAATCATGTCTTATGTGTTATTTGACTTACGCTTTACTTGGTCGTAAGTTCGGGGTATACTGAACTGTAGATAAGTTCTGTTTTTTTTTTTTTTGTTTTTTTCTTTTCTATTGTGGAAATGTATTACCCTCTAGATATAGAAAAAAAAATTTGGCTAATAATTGGCATTTGTCCAATAGGTTTTTTCATATAGGGTGAATCGACCAGTTAGTGAACACCACCTAGTAAATGAACACTTTCTTCTATTTAAGAAACTGATTAAATTATTATTAAATATGTGGTTTCATTGAATTTCATTAGTGGAAAATACGTGTTAATTTTAATTTATCTTTTTGTAAAATGTTTCATGTATATGGGAAATCGTTGCCTGACCTTTCACCGGGGTATAACGAGGGCTGAATAATTGAAAATGCTGAAACTTTAATATTTGATCAGCAGGAGTTAGAAGAAGAAACGTTAGGAAACCAACTTAACTTGTTATACGGGACTCCATGTGGTGTACAAACACGCCCGAAAATCCCATAACAATCTTCATCTCCAAATCTAAATAAAGCTTTGAAATTCTTATAATTTAATTTCTTCGCATAGATAATTATTTGATTGTGTTATCATACTAGTTAACAGAAAAAGAGGAGGTAATTCGATTCTATGAATTATGGAGGAAAGTGCTGTCATTCATTACAAGTTTGTTTATTTCAAGTCAAAACTGAGTACAGTAATACCCGGAATTACGTAAATTTGGAGTCACGGACTACTGAAAATGATCAGGGTGTCGATTCTGTAACTTTAAAACCTGGAGAGGAGGATGCGCGCGCAGCCTGTCAACGTGAATCTGTTATTTTGTTTGTTGTGAGATAACAAAAAAAAGTTGATATTTAGTGAGTGATATATCATCACAACTTAAATTTGATTTTGATATATCCGTCAGGTTATGTGTTTATACATCATTGTGTTTACGTCCAAATAGAAAATCCTGTTAAATCCAAATAGAAATCAAAACATTTTACCACCAATATTATTCGTATTTATTTTCGTTTTCGTACTGAAGTAACTTTTATTGGACGTTATTTTAGGTTTTCGTTTTTGAACGGAGTTTTATCGCCTATTATATTTATCGTAGTCCTATTTGGCACTATTTTTGTGTTTTATTGATCTTTTTGTATTTGTCTTCTATTATACATTAGTCTATTACAGAGTAACGCCATTATTGTATTCATTTACGGACTGAAAAAACTTTTATTGTACTTATTGTTTATAAAGGTATTTTTTATCTTTTAGTATTGCCATTTTGTTTCTTTATTACTTAATAGGTTTTTTCATATAGGGTGAATCGACCAGTTAGTGAACACCACCTAGTAAATGAACACTTTCTTCTATTTTATCGTATATTAAGCCTAAATATGATTTTTTCAAAAGAAGACATAGTTTATAGTACACCTCAATGCCCCTAGAATGCGTTGGTGGGATTAGATTTTGAAGGTATAACCTACTTTAACCTTCATTTCAAGAACAAGTCACCTCGTTTCAGTTCAGTCTGCTTCGAAGGTGTCAAAACTAAGGATTGACGATTCTTCGTCTCACGGAAATAAGGTTTGTACCTTTGATTTTTTAATTTATTCCAATTATTTTTATATATTATGATAGTTTACACTTTTTTCTACCCTTATTAAATCATTTATAAAGCTTTTTATTTATTCTTTTTAACTTTTTGTGTGTGTTCATATACTGGAAACCCAGAAATATCGCAATCTAGTGAATGAACAGGTGTTCATTTACTGGTCTAATCGGATTTAGCCACTTTTACAAATCATTGAGTTTAAATATAACATTTTAATAGTCCTTATTATGATGAATCACATTTCCAGTCTTAAAAACACGTGTTACCAGTAAGTGAACTAGGCATTTGCTTTCTACTCAGAGATGTTCAATCACTGGTATGCCTCAAGATAAGCTGAGAGTATAAATTTCCAGTAAATGAAAGGCAGTGAATTAATTTATTTTTTGGTTGTTTTTTTCTTTTGTTCCTATTAATAATTTAATTTGATTATTTACTTTGGTTAAACAGGTTTTCTGGAAAAATGGCGCGCAAAGAATACAAAAGATTTTCTTATACTGAAGACGATTTAAAAAAATCTATTGAAGATATTAAAAAGGGGATGAGTTTAAACAGGGCCTCCAAATTATACTTTTACCAAAAAGCACGCTGCATAATAAAATTAACAATAAAGTGCCTATTGGAAGAAAAATGGGGCCCCAAACCATCCTGACTAAAACAGAATAAACTGAAATAAAGAATTGGATCATTAGAAAAGCAGAAATAGGATTCCCACTACATCCAGAAGATGTAAAAGACACCATTAAAAAAATTCTTACTGATTCACCAAGAGAGAATCTATTTACAAATAACAGGCCTGGTGAGAAATGGATGAAGGTATTTCTCAAAAGACATCCAGATATTGTAAAACGTAACACGGATGTAATTTCTAAAGCACGTGCTGCTGTGACAAAAGAAAACATATATGAATGGTTCATGGTGACCTTTATGTGCCCTGGATGTGAGGAGGTTTACAGTGATCCTCCTAATGAAGATTGGATAATGTG
>KZ651227.1:298753-314134 GCA_001010745.2 Gerris buenoi
CTTCATTTTTTTCATTAGAATTTAGTTTTTTTTCTAGGTATCTAATGCCTAATTTTAATATGTCTAACTTTCTATCATAAAAAATAACAAATAACATACCTATAAGGTAAATAGATAAAAACCTTTATAAATGTTCTTGTTTCACCTATTGTAATCATAAGTTACCTGTTTAGAGGTCTTATTTTGTTTGTGCTAAGTTAATTGTTAAATAATAAATGTTTAACAATATGTATTGCATTTTGACTTTAATGTTTCCTATCAAACTCCTCTTCTAATCTTTATAAATCTTTAAAAATATAAAAAACGGTAAAAACTTGTTTCTAAAAAATTCAATTAACATTATACGTGTTCATTTACTGGAAAAATAGGGTTCATTCATCAGACGTACATGTTCATTTACTGGGAAATTTCTTTGATATTATATATATATACTTATATTAATTATATTAATAGACATCTAGACATAATTTTGTTCATAAATTAATCTGCAATGTTGCACAATTGCTACGAATATATCAAAACCGTCTAATAATGTTCCCGGACTCAATTAAAACCAAATCAACATGATCTTTTCTTTGTTTTAAGCTTAAGTGTTCATTCATTGGTCGGTTCACCCTATTTTAGATTTTTTTTTTTATAATGGTTTTTCAATAAAAGTTATTATTACTTGCATAATTAATTTTTTCTGAGTAATTCATATAAGTATAATCCTCGTCTATAATCATGTCTTATGTGTTATTTGACTTACGCTTTACTTGGTCGTAAGTTCGGGGTATACTGAACTGTAGATAAGTTCTGTTTTTTTTTTTTTGTTTTTTTCTTTTCTATTGTGGAAATGTATTACCCTCTAGATATAGAAAAAAAAATTTGGCTAATAATTGGCATTTGTCCGTGAATAAAAGCAGCGGATAGGATTGTCATTTGTTATCTGCGTGTTACCCTTCTCCTTTCATTATTATAATTTGGTGGTATGATTTCTCTAGTTATGGTTTGCTGTCAATATTTAATTTCTTAAACTATTATAATTTATGATAGTATACTGGGAATGAAGTAGTGCAAGCAGCGTTTAGCTCAGTGTGAAACACTATCGTATCTATTTCGATTCCGAAGTCAGGGTAAACAGTAAACATGTTCCTGTTTCTCGAATTACCTCCTTGATGGTTACTTGAAGTTTGAAATTTAAATCGAGTTATTAAGAAAGAAGACAAGGATGTCTGTTTCATCCCTAGACAAGACTCTAAGCTCGTTGCGCAATAATGTTAAACATATCGAGTAGCATTTTTCATTTTGACATTTTCATATCTTTGACTATGGAACATTAACTCGAAAAGCGTTACAAAAAAACTAGCGTTACACGAGGAACAGGGAGTTAGGAAGATATAGGAGGTGTTCATTCGAGTCTGCCCGCTCTCGATAGGTATAATGTCTCCGCCTACCACGCTTGGTAGGGGGACACCTACCCACCCCTGCCCTCCCGATCGGCTGCCTGCCCAAAGTCTCACTCTATTCGCTTCTCACTACTGTTCAAGTAGTCGCGATCACGCTTCAGTGGCGCCCTCCCACCATCTACAACTTTTTTTTTCAAGTTACTAATATAATCTAATGTAAAACATGTATAATTTAAGTGTTAAAAAATCTGGTTAAAGGTGTAAACAAGCAATAACCTTTAGACTTAATATTTTTATTACATAAGTATTTTCTTTTGATCCTTATAATATAGATTAATGTTTGCTCGAAATGAAGCAGCTTATAATAATCAAGCTGGTAAAATAAAAAAATCTTCACAGCCAATGTTATCGATTATAACTGCCGCCTCGACTTTATTTATTTAAATATAAGACTTAAAAGTAAAGACTTAAGTCTTAATCGACTTTTGCGTGCGAATAACTTCAATATATTCATCGTTGGTAGACGGACCGTTTTCCTAGTTATAACTTTAGTAATGAAAAAGTTATAAAATTAAACTGCCGCTCCTTTAATCAGAAATTGCAAACTGAATTACGGTACGTCGAAGTATCTCGTCGTGAAGAGGTCTTTTGAATAGTCGGACTATTTCACTCCGTAACTATGTTAACTAGGTTCCAAGCTCTTCCGAGCCACTCAGAGCTCAAGTTCTAGATTAGAATTTGATTGGACTATTTGTGAGATAGGATAGTCCAATCACGTCCCCCTTTACCCGAGTCGCTGATCAACGGAGCCTTTTTCTTTAAAAATCTAACTAAACCCATGTGAATCACTTTATTTATATTATTTTTATCTCCAGTAGTGATAAAATGTAACTTAATAAGGACTAGTTTATAGGTTACGGGCTGGTTTAACGGGGATATAATGTAAAAACGGGATTTTTCCACGTTTGCCAATCTAATTATTTTTTAAATAGTAGAGAATGGATGGAAAATGTAGTGAATTTATTGAAATCAGGTTGGCAACACTCCTTTTAAACTCCCAGCTGTGTTGCGAGTCATTCTACGATGTATTGTTTACTTTTGTTTAGCTTTCGTTAAACTTTTCTTTTTTTATTAATTTAAAAGAGATTATTAATTGTTTTAAATCATTTAAATAGTTTATATTATTATGTTATTCCTGTATTAAACTCGTTTAATAAAGAAATACAAATGTTTTATTTGTTGAATAAATGTTTTATAGCGCTTTTTCTAGAGATACAATTTTGTATGTACCTCGATAATGCATTATTATTCCCTTGAAAAAATGGGAGATAATATCTTACATTATTGCTAAGTGCATAAATAACTATTGTTTGGTCGCACTATTTGACACCGGTGTTACAATGATAATCTAGTCAAAATCGTAAATATCTTGTTAGTCTAAAGAAATAAATCAAGTGCTAAATAAAACAAAAATGTAAGTCAGTACCTGGTATCGTGATCCCCAGGTTTGGGCGAAATATAGCCATACAATTAAAAAAATATAATTAAAAAATTGGTTTTTAATGATTAAATCCCTTAAAGACCATATACTAGAAAAAAGATAACCATTGAGTTTTTATACTTGATTCTAATGAGAGAAAAACAATATAATAAACGAATAATAAAAAGACTTTTGCCAATTCGGCGCCACCCCTAACCCGGCACCTGGGGCAGCGTGCTCCCCCCGTACCCTCCTAAATCCGTCACTGAATCTGCTCTCGAAGTCGGTCTGACCTACGTGCCAGACAAGCTTTTCCTGTAAGCCCTTTGCCTCAAGACAAACTTGGGGAAAGAGGGAAGACGACTCTTACTTCGTTGGAGACAAAATTGAGGTAGAAATACTACATTGAAGATACGATGCTTGAGCAGGAGACAAGAGCAATATTTCTACCCATAAAATACCACGGTATCTAAAGCAAACAATTACCCGTTAAATTTACAACAAACCCGTTTCACTTGTGTGTCTTTATCCAACTAGATGCGCCTTATGTCCAATTTTTCATCCATATTTACCAACAGTATAAATAAATAACTTTTGTCTTTGTTTTTACAAAGCAATTGATAGAAAAAGTTTTAGAGAGAGGAAAATCTTGTAGCTAAGCAAATTTTTGTTATAGAATATAACTTAAAATAAAAAAGATTTATTTTAAAAAAAAGTGTAGCAAATCAAGAAGTACACTTGTCTTGCACAATTACTTAAGAGCGCAAAGCGCTCAAGGTAAGGCACTTTAAGCGCGCGACTAACCAACACCGTCGCTGGCGTTGAATCGTCGCATGTCTTGAGCGAAGTGTGGTCGGGGTAGCCCGGCAATCAGGAAGCGTGACTATACTTCAGTTGCTCTCGAGCGGTTCTTCGGAACGGACGCATTTAAGTAAGAACACAGGCTGGTTTGTATAAGTGTTGTCGGGTGACGGCGTCTGGAATCAGAAATAAACTGATGGGCGAGCTATACTTGGTTGCGCCCTCGCAACTTGACACGCTTTCGTCGGCTCAAATGCCGAAAAAACCGCTCCTAACTAGTTTTGTCTTGGTGCCGTCAGTTTTGATTAAGGCGTTGGTTAGTCACTCGTGGTTAAAGCACCGTACCATTAAATCAATAATAGGTCAGTGTCCACTTGGTAGCCTTAAGTAAAATTACCAAGGTCCACTACTGTGTCTAGCTTGTTACTAAAATACGCCCGTCTTTCTACCTACTACTTTGCTACTGATGGCCATCTATAGATCCAAACTAGCTACAACCTATATAGCCGGTCCAGAACCGAGTTTAAATATGACAGCTACAAGTCGATATGTGGTCCAAAAATTGCCCAACACTATACTCGCGCGTGAGTTTGCCCGGTGCAGCTATACAGTCGGTCTATTTTGGGGCAAGCTTATTGATCGCTTTAATTCCTAAAAAAGATTATTTTATGTTGGACCTGAAAACCTTTAATAAACAATTGAAAATATTTTTTTAATAATAATTTACTGTGGTCATGACTACACGTACGTTTCAGTAAATCTCCGTCTATCTTGGCTCTCGCTCAACTTGAAATTTCCCAAAAAAATTCTAACTGTTCTAAATGGAACAGTTGATATTTATAATTTATAAATAAACATTTAAATGGTATTCTTACAGTAACGCGCAAGTTTAATTTTTGTTATCAAGTGCTCTATCTTTTATGAACTTTAATTCAGAGAGGATATTAGTATTGAATGGATTGAATCGTGGGCACCAACATGATTATAATGTGATAAATATTTAACTTCACCGCAACGCCTGTGTCGCATCCATTAAATTATACTTTTCAATATTGTTACATAAAAATAAACCTTAAATTTATCTTATTTATTTATTTATGAGGGGAAAATGTAAATATAAACACAATTAGAAGAACGATTGAAGTTATAACGTTTGAGAAGTAATGCACCGAATCCTGATATAATTGAGAAATGACAGTGGTAAGAAAAGTTTTAACGACTAACGGAGACGAAATGGAAAAAATTACTTGATTCTAGTATTATAGGTCAAGGGGATTTGGGAAAAGTCCGATATAAAGTAGCAACTATCTTCTAGCCGGCTTGCAAGTGCGAAATCCACAAGGCAACTTGGATCTCTTTATCTTGTGCTACTTGCACGGGTTTTCTCGAGAAGTTTGTTCTTTTATGTTTCTGTTCGTAGCGCTTTATCAGAAATTCATTTTTGTCCAGAAATGTTATGTTGTACTTGTTTTTATCGGTGTATTAAGTAGGTTTTATTTTTGACTTTCCTGCTTTTTCAAGTTTTTATTTTTATTGTTTTTTTTTTCTCTCTCTCTCTTAAACAAAATACATGGAATCGTTCCGACATATTAAGCTATGTAATTTTCTCGGGAACATTTTAAACAGGTGCATTTCTCCTTTTACTTTATTCTGTTGTCTGTGTTTTTAAGTTAATGAGGTTTTTCTGAAGTGTTGTTAACACAACATCTCCACTTCTCGACGGTTTCCAGTTCTCTCACCATTCGGTCAGTGTCGCATCGTGACAAAAAAGACATTTTTTTAAAAGGTTTGTGAGTAAAGTTAAAGATGAAATAGTTTCAAAATTGAGGAGGCACCACCTTCCGTTTATCTGCGTAGTTATCTGCCGTAAACAATTGTGTGTGTGACAATCCGTTCATTTATCCGAACTGAAAGTGTTTTATGTGTAGGAGAGCGTCCGATTTTTCTTCAGTTGTCTCTAAAGGCCCCCATACACGATCAAACATTTTGTGCAAAAGTTTGCGCAAACCTGGTGTTTGGGAAATTTAGTTTAAAAAAATCATGTTTGCGCAAACATCAAGCAGCCCCATACATGGTCAAAATGTTTGCGCAAAATGTTTGACCGTGTATGGGGACCTTTACACTTTCGACAGGTTTGGTTCGAAGTTTCTTATAAACATTTTTATCTTTGCTAAAGAGGTTCCGAATGCGTAGACTTTTTACCTGCACGAAAACCTGTCCAAACTGCGCAGTTCACACACTTAATCGCTCAGACATGACGTTGGACCTGATAACTGCACAGATAAGCAGAAGGTGTGTGTGTGTAGCCCCTTTTACGGTTACATCTTATAACTTCGTTATCAATTTTTAGACGAACCTTTTGTATTTTCCAATGTACAGTATAAATAAATACCTTATAACAGTTTATAAATATACAAGCCGCTATGCCCGTAGCAACGGGCAGAATAATAAGTTTAATGCATGGAGTTTCATAACAATGGCATGGCTTAGTGGTAGCGTTTTCGCCTGACGCACAGGAGGTCACTGGTTCAATCCCAGCTTATAGCTAATCTATTTTTAACGTTATAAATCATTTAGAGGTGAGTCGTCGCCCGTCGGGACACTACTCGATTATATAAAAGATGTGGCATTTGTTAACCGATTTTTTTTGCAGTCATGATTCAGTCGTCGTACTGTTAATATCTTAGTTGTATTAGCTTTAGATTTGATTAGTAAAGCAAATTAGTTAAGTTTAAAATTTCTGCTTGCATTTACAACTTATCCAATTCGTTCTTTTCATGATATCTAATTTATTTATTATACGTTTCACTATGTTTAAACACTACGCCTCATAACGGATGTTCTCATTGACAAAGGATTACAACGGGTTAATCCCTGGATTCGAGAAAACCGATCTAGATTTATACTTAAATCATAGTGACACATAAGCGGAAATATGGAACTTACTCGTCAGCAGCTTTCATTTAATACCCCACTCGAAAATTTAACGATATATGTATTTATGTTTACCAAATTTTTGCGAATAGCGCTCGCGCATATAAATTTGTCGTCTCCTATATATTTTTCCTATGTGTCGGTCAGATGTTGCGCCAGTATAGTATAAATTTATTTTTTTTTACCTTAAATGGTTTTGGGAGAAATGAACTAAAGAGCTTCGGACGGACAGACTCACCCTCAGCATAAGGGTTTCGAGAAGAATCTACGAAAGCTAAAAATAATTGTGGAGGGAGAAGCCGACTTCGCTCGCAAATTGTAGGGTCTACTTAAAAATGTCGCTTCTAGGTACCCTAGATAAAAAAAATTCACATAACAGAGACTTTCAAATTTTCCAGGTTTTATTTTATTTTTAATCTATCTGATCTCTTGTTTATTTTTACTTTGACAATATGTGCTATAGTACTCAAGGTCGTTTCTATTTAAATATAATATAGGTACCGTAGCTAATAAATATAGAGGATTTTAGTATTTTTCTCCGTTTGAATAGTATTCTGGAAGTCGAGAGATTGATGTTTGACGTCTTAAAGTTTAGAGGGCGAAGTTATTGTACGTAGTATAAAAACTCTTGTTTGATTGTGTATTTAAAAGGATATTTAATCCGTGGCAGTGGTGAAACTGGGGAAGCCAAGAGTGCAAAGCTCATAATACGTCGGTAAATCCAGCAGGATTAGACTTTGAACAATGATGTATTGTTCCTGTGAACCATCCTCTCCCTCTACGCCTTCACCTCCTCCCTCCCGCCCCCAAAAACTTTCTCACCACCCATCAAAAGCATAAAAAGTATTTAAGGATAATGCACCCGTACCCTTGAACGTATTCCACTGACTTTTCTAGACGAGGCTTGTTTCCAACTCGTGCATGTTCCGATCTAGTGAAACGTATAATAAATCACAATCATTTTTCTTTGTGTGAGAAAGTAAAAAATGGATACTGAACGGTAGAAAATAGATTACTTTTGGACGGGAATCTTTAATTTTAACTGTTTTATAGCTTCGGAGAAAGTGACACTTTATTTCCACGTCCGTTCCTCGATTTGCCTGGATGTAGATAGACTTTCAGGATAACATTTGCTTTGCACATGTTTAGGTTTAACATTAAAAGAACTTTCTTAACACGTGTTTTCCGAAATTCAGTCGATTACTAAAAACGGCTCACTTGCCTCGCCGAAGAATACCAAATAGCCGGTCGTAGGTTTTGTAAATATCCCGGCTCCGACGTTTCAAAACGGAATATCCGAAGAAAATTTATTTTCCGGTAGCGGAACGGGGAACGGCGTGTGTAAGGGTTTATACAAGCGAGGGGAGGATCCGTGAGCGTCCAAGCGTAAGCCGTTTTTATGAAAGGCCGGAGGGCTCGTAAGAGGGTGTAGGGTAGTGCCATCTGCCATGTGACGCCTCGGGAGCGGTGCCCGGTACCGCCCTATCCGAGCGTCCCATTACTCCACGCTACTGCCCACCTACTACGAGCCGGATTAATTGGAGAAATCGGGTACGGTAACCGCCCGCTCCCGGAGACCGCACTTCAAGAAGCGATCAGTAAACCTCCGTCTATCACCTTCACTAATGACGACGTGTTAGGAGGAGGACGTGTTAGGAGGAGCTTTGAAAACCTCTCGGGGTTCCCGTTCCCCGCTGAAATATTCCTTGTGTCCCAACTCCTTCGACTTACACATAGGGAGAGTAATCCTTGTCACCGTAATTCGGTGTTAGTGGCGCTCGTGTTACTCGGCCGACTCGTGTTTCATCCGCAGACGCGAAAACGCAAAACGCGCCGATTTAAATAATTGTGCCATTTTATCTCTGGCATTACTTCACGTCACTTGGCTCCGTGATTCCGATAGATTGCTCTATCGTTTTAAATTACAATCAAATCGATCGATACGACGAGTCGGGTTTTATCCTTCCATTCTAAGCTCAGTACCTTCGTCTATACACGACAAAATACAGGCGAAAATACATTAAAACTTTAATCATCATTGTATTTTTTAACAAATAAAATACATTTCCCTTCTTCGATTTATATGTTATATAATATATAATTACAATTTAATAATGGAACTAACCTCTAATAACTGTAATGTAACAGTATTCTATCTAAGTCGAGAAAGTAAACCTCTTGCGCTGTTTACGATGCAAAAAGGCGGCAGTACGACTCCAAAGCTATTCAGGAGACTTGCATTAGAACAGAACAAACACTATTAAAACTAAATAGTCAAGTCGTTTCAGCCAAATCGAGGTGGTTGGCTCGACACGAGGCAGACCTCTTTAGAGTGTGGGCGTGACTTCCAGCCCAGCATGAGAGCCACTTGAGACCGAGAGACCGTTTAAACCGAATAGGAGCTCTAGACTTAGAGCACTAGAGCACAATTAGAGTTAAACTGAGCTCCCTAAGCGAAGCGGTAAATCCGTTTAAAGCGAAATATAGATGCCTCGAGACTGCAAATCAGGTCTTAGGTTGTTATCAACAATGCGAGATCTGTGGAACTGTAACAGTTGGCCGGTGCCACTAATCCACTCCCGATTACTCTTAACCTTAAGGCAAGAGTCGAACAATCGGTAACGGGTTCACATCGTCCGTGTAATCTAGTTCGTATTGCGTTCTCTTAGTCATTTAAAATACGCTAGATTTCTCGAATCGTAATACCGGTAGTTATTAATACAGACGGGGCAGAAGATGTTTCGGACAATTGAACTGCGGGATGTTGCGGTCCGTCTGTAGGGTGCGACACGTGGCCTGCCCGGCTCAGAGCCGCTATCTACCCTCGTCAGTCAATTTTTTCTTTTCCTCCCTTTATATCCCCGGTAGATTTTTTTCTGCCGAGTATGCCCGAGGGTCGGGTTTATCGATTCCCTCCTCCAAGGTACCTGTCACAACGTCTGATAGATTATTCGATCGATAGAAATATCGGATTTTCACGTTAATCTATATTCTCTTGAATATGCCAAGTCTGTCGGTCAGGCACCGACAGACATCCGCGGTATTTATACTCCGTCACTGAGAAAATTAAAATCTTATATTTCTTTTCTGTAGAATCCATTATAAAAACTATTGTTGTATTTGTATTGTCGACTCTCGAGTACTTCGAATCTTAACTTTTAGAGGCGATATCTTCCTTTATTCGAATAAGATTTCTCTTCTTAACCTGACAGCATAAAATCTAATACTCGATATTTATTAGCGGGGTGCTGATTGTTCTATTGTTAATTGTTAATTAATTAATTAATAGTTAATAATTAATTAATTGTTAATTCTAATTGTTCTAATTCCGTTCGAGTAAATTATTTTCTCAGCTTCTTCAAAAAAATTGTTTTTTAATAATATCCTGTATCAGATATCGAGATATCAAGAAGCTTCTATACTGCCTTTCCCATTGTTGATTTTTAAATTAAAGATTCTTTTCCTATGGAAATATAAGAAAAATAAATCAATAGGAAAAGAATCTTTCATTTAAGAATCGACAATGGGAAAGGCAGTATAGAAGCTTCCTGTTCTCTCAATATCTGATACAGGATAATATTAAAAAACAATTTTTTTTTGAAGAAGAAAGGGCCATCTTATGTACTGAGATGGAGAGCCATGTTTACAGGAAACTAAAATGGCATCTGTAGGTGTACACGAGTGATTGTACAATATGTAACGTGAGATCCGTAGTATGATTGTTGCATTGCTAAAAAGACAGGACGTCGGTAGAAATATAAACTAGCGAATTTAAGGGTTTTCCAATCAACTCAAAAAAATAGCTGGAAATTGAACCCAGCATCTCACCGTCAGCATTTAAACCTATTCTTAGAAGAACTTTATTTTTCCCGGGAAAGCGAATAATGCATTTGTATAAAATGGACTACATTTAAATCAATATTGTCAGAACCGTGTATGAGAAACTTTTTTTTCCGTTTAGGAGACAGTGCCCTCAATTTTAGAGGTAAAATTAATTTCTGGATTTCGCCTCCGGGTATGATTTTTCTGAACATTTATGTCAAATTTCATGGAAGTGGTCGCAGAGTAGTTTAGGCTGCATGCATCTGCACGGAACGTAAACAACAAACAGACATATTTTTTAAAAAACTCTTTTTAAAATGCATTAAAATCTGGAAATAATATTTTCGCTTCACCACCAGACTTCCCCTGTACGAGAAAGCTACAACTTACAGCTTTCTTGTTCTATGTCCTTCCCTCTTCCAGTTTACAAACAAAAAATGTTTTTTGTAAGCCACACCTAACATAAATAATTATAGTTGTGACGTCAAATTTTACCGATTTGACTGCTTCTTGTATTTAAATTGTATTTGTGAAGTTATTACGGTCCTATCGGTTTTGATTTCTCTACGGACGATTGTTTTTTATCTGGTTTGCCGGTACACTTACGGTCTATTTGGCCGGGTGTTTTAAGTTGATTTCTGTGAATCGGTCCGGAACGCCGGAGTCAAATAAACTAAGGCGATGTTGTAGATCTGGCACAGTGATAAATGCGAATGTTTAACCTCCCCGTGGAGTGGTTAAAAAATCATTATTGGGCCGTTACCAGCGCTGTTTCAAAGCCCTGGGACCACGCTTCAGGACGTTATCGATTAATCTTCTCAAAGCAAGTTCTAAGCTGTTCAGTGCATATATATTTTACTGCGACAAACAATTATCGATTTTAACATTGTAAAAATCGGCCACGGTTGACAATATTTATATATTTCGTTCTAAAACGGACACGAGAAAGTCATTATTGTCGGAAATACACTTTTATAGCTATAATAAACAAGTAAATTGTAAATTGTAATCAGACAGTTTAATAGACGTGTTTTTTCCTTATGTAAAATATTATTTACTAAACGTCGTGAAGCGAATCGAGGAAAAATAGTTGACGATTCCTTTGTATCTCTAGGCACTCTGACTTTCTTAAGACACCTCATCGCATACTTACTATCCTAGAAATCCTGAGCCTGTATTCCGTATCGTTTTAAAGAAATAAAACTAATTGTTGGGTTCCGAGTGCATTTAATATTTTCTTTTGAATGGAAAGGTTAATGTAGCTCCCATCTTGCGAGCTGAATAGGTTGTGACACCAACACACCGAAACGATTTGTTTGGAGAACCTCACTTCTCATGAGTTCGGTTTTTAGAAAATATAACCTAAAATTCACTATTATTTTACTAATTTCACCTGTGGAAGTGGAAATTAAATATGATTTTTTTAAATTAGATGACCCGGTCTTTACTTAACCTTACTGATTAGAGTTATCCGCTCTCCCCTGCGGGCTACACTGTCCCCCTATATTAGTCTTCGCACGCGCTCCTATCTGAGTTGTTTAAAAATGTACTTTATAGAATTCTAATTTTGTATAGTATTATGTATGAAATGTATTTTTTGAAAGCGCAATAAATGTTACAAAACTAAACTAGTAGTAGTAGTAAGGTTGTTTTAGGACGACTCTTTTACCCCCGTAGTAGAGAGTCGAGTGTGAGCAGCCACTTTACACATCGTACCTCTGTTCATTGTACCGCCGAAGCGAGTATGATGTGATCGTTAGAGAACCGTATAAATCAGAGCATCATTGCGAAGGATCGAACCCACGATCTCTCGCCGCCCTCGATTTATTGCTAGCCGAGTAGACGTGACAAGTATTTTCATCCACAAGGCCACGTTGAATCCCTAAAAAACTAAACTGAACTAAATATCGGCCCTGATTCGTAATCAACTTAAATGTCCCAATAGCTTAAGGTACTTTATATTGAACCGAACACCGATAATAATTTGCAAAAAAAAGAGCACATCAGTACACGTTGAGATGTGAGGTCGGTACTTGCTACGTTCCCTTACCTGTTGCTTCATCAATCGGAACGTGACGGGAAGAAAAAATCAAATAAGTAAGTACGTTAGCCGGAATGACACGATTACTGACGATAATAAAAATCTATCCCATAAAGGGATAAGCCTTTCCACTGTAGCACCCTAGAATTTTTTTTAAAAAACCTTTTAGGGGGTCGTTATAAAGAAGATTTCGGGTGTCTGGAACTCAAAGGAAGGTGGATTTTAAGAACATCTTATCTGCCCGAAACCCGACCGCATTAATACTAAGAAGCAGTAATAAGAGTAAGACGCAGGCATCGAGTTCACTGCTGCTAAGACTTCAAAGCAGTTCTTTTTCGTCGACAGGATGTTTCGGTATCTCCGCTGACTAAGCTTGAGCCACTCGGCAGTTTCGGCCGATGTCACTTAGGGTGAATTTCTTCTAAAGACCCTAGCGGTGCAAGGGGGAGAAAAACCTCGTGTCCTTAAGCTAGGCGGTATATTACAATTTTTGGAGAGACACCCCCTATAGTACTGAGGGATATTGTAAATCCTCGGGATAAAGAGCTCTTTTGTCGTTTCCATTTCTTCGTCCACGGACTGTCCTTCTTGTTTATTCCGTATAGGCTTTATTGAACCAATTCCAAAACTGATTTTATATACTCATACGTGTCTATTGATTATACGTAACGATGTAGTCAATGTTATAGAAACGACTTAAATTTTAAAAATCAAAATGGAAATTTGACTTGTCTTGGGGTGAATATGACTGGGTCAGGTGACTTCACCAGCGATACGAGGTCGGAGACATCAGTCAATACCTGGCATCTGCTAATGCTCTCTCTTATCTCGAGTTTCCCTCGTCCCGTATCTAACCGCCTGATATTAACCATTATCTTTACTTTAGCGAGGAAAAAATTCCCCTGCGGAAAAAAAGCGGTTCGGCTTGTAGTCTCCCCTCTCGTCGCAATCGTCGGGTTTTTACGGCTCGGCGAAGAAGGGGGTGCTTCTTCCGATAAGAAAGACGGGAATCCATTATCGAAGCGTCCCGCCGTGCAGGCTTCCCTTTTAATTTTTTCTCGGTTCCCTCCTCCGCCTGAATAATCACGACCTCCGTTTCTCTCGGTAACTTATAACTTTTAATAATAATACGTGAGTGGGGTTAATTTTTTCCTCTACTTACTCCGGACGTTTGCTCGACTTTTCCCTCGGCCGGAGAATCTTCTGCCTGGAAACTTTATATTGCCGTCTTACCTGTCACTGTACTTAGCGTCTCGCCGGTTTACCTTCTGGTATAATCTGCACGAGAATCACAACTGAAACGAGGGGGTGGGGGGGGATCAACTCGGTATTAACATTTTCACGACTTGACTTTGCACTTCAACACTATTGTTTTGAAATAATTTAATGCTGCTGAAGTGTAGAAATAAGTTTAAATTAGTTTAATTTTAGCTATAACTTTACTGGATATTTTAACTTTAGTATTTGATAACTAATAACCAACCTAGCTACTACTAATTTGTAGATAGTCTCGTTTGGACCAGAAATGAAAATACCGCGTTAAAAAACAACATCGAAAGCATGATTAAAAACAAACAGTATAATTCTCTTAGTTTGTTTAAAATAAAATATTTAAAGTAACAACATATTAATAATTTTATAAAGCTAAGCCGGACTCTTGACTTTCAGATTGTTTTCAGTCATGCATTTGCCGTTTTAATGTTATAACAAATGCCTGACGATAAATCTGATGAACCTAAAAATTAAGTTTTTATTTAAACAAGGTTATTAAGAGTTAGGTTTATTTTAAAAAAATCTTACCAGCTAAATCAATATCATTCACACGGAATAAATTGACAAATTCATGTATAAAAGTATAAATGATATATTTAAACGGACTAAGCAGGTGTGGATAACGCAGGAGGGTTGTATGTCGCTATATAAATTCGTACGTTCCTGATGTCATCGAACCGTGTTTGGTGTGAATTAAAGACGCATGAAATTAAACATAAGCTAAAGGACCTGAGACTAACTTTAATGCTAAATGTGGAAAATTAGAAGTAACATGTATTAAGTTACCCCGCGGACGTGAAGGTATGCTCGATTACCTCGTCGTACGGAGGCTTTGAAATCTTCTTCACCGAGTCTATTTTGCTCCTCACATATGCCGATGTCGCTTAGAGTGATGGCTTTGTGAACACACGAATTGGCGATTCAAGCGAGGGAGGTGGCATCGAACAGGTTATGCCAATTTGCCAAAAGTTAAAGTTGACGAAATTTTCGTATAGTGAAAATTTAGAGTTGTATGCTAATACCATTGTGATTATCAGTAACATTATCAGTAGGTCAGACTGTCTCCAACAACTATAAGAAACAGAGCAATTCCCTGTTGACTTATGAATCGACGCTTATGTTGCAAATAATTGATTGGGACTTTGGAACAATGGTGTCAAGACTCTCCAAACTACTATCTGCAAACTACCTTCACCATATTCCTGTAATTCGAACAAGCATTCTTCAACAGTTGCATTTATATTTATGATTTTAATTAAGATTTCAGTTAAGATACTTCAAGATATTAATTCAATTAAGATAATTTGATTTCAATACATCTGGTCGGAGTATGACCGACAAGAATATGTCATCGGGTATTATGTAGGATGGAAAATAATCGGTGCCTATGTATAAATAAAATGGTTTGATTTACCTTTAAAAATATTGCTGAGCAGTTGTCAACTTTTGTAACGACCTATTTTTTACTTTCTATATATGTATAGAAATAGAAATATAAATTGCATATTTGTCAGTTATTTTATATGTATATATATATATATGTATATATATATATATATATACCATATGTGAGAGACACCAAGGGATGTGCCACGCAAGCGTGACACATAGGAACTGTTCCAACACCAGACAAACGTCACAAA
>KZ651227.1:329433-342261 GCA_001010745.2 Gerris buenoi
TTTGTTTTGTTTTCGCATAAACTCTCCTTGAACTCTAGATGTAAACAAAACTCCTATCTTTTACTTTAGTTTACCTCTAAACATCGTAACGGTCGCACATATATCCTCTAACCTTTTTACATACTACCGACATTTATTAGGGTAACATTTTTTTTATGTTAAATATATATTTTTTACTGTGTTTATTATCATTATAATTTTTGTTGCAAAACTATAATCAATATTAGCTGTTTGTACGATGTAGTTTATACAGAGTTCTCTCTTGCTCACGTATTGACACGGCAACATTTCATGGAAGTCATGTGTGGCATTTCCACACCGGTACTTTATGTTAAAATTGTTTTATTATAATATAGTTGTATCTGTTCATTTTTTCCTGCATTATTTTTATTATAATCTGTGTTTTGTCAGTGTTTTATCTTTATCGGTGTATTATGTCCATGTTTTTATATCTGTCCTTATTATATCTGTTCCTACATTATTTTTATTTTATGCCTATTTCTTATTTATATAATAATAAAAGTCCTTATCTATAATCTTATTATATAAGTTTTTTTAAGCAAGAGAACTAAATTCAAGTAGAAAAAACGATGTTATAATTGGCTTTGTTTATAACCAGGCCGACCGAAACTCGAGGGGAGGGAAACAACGACTCCGTCCTCCGTCTCTGCGGTTCTCCGAAGATATATTGTTATCTATATACTATATAGCCCTCCGCAAATACGTATCCGCTAGCTGTGAACCCACCTTTAAAGAAATTAAAGTAAAAAAACTTAAGGTTGTGTCACCTTTGACCAACAAATTCAGTGTTTCCACTTTTTTTATTAACAGCTATTTTTCATCTCATTTTTTAGTGATATTTTAAAATAATAAAATTTGTTATACAACGAGTACTGTAATTATTTAAATTATTTTTCAAAAAATAATTACAAAAATATAATATTAAGCTTAAATATTTAAAAATGAACAATGTCGGAGAGTTTATAACCTTTTTGTAGTAAAATTTTCCTAATATGTTATAGCCTGTTTGTTATTTTGCTGACACTTTTAACTTTTTCTGATACTTTGATATTTAACTGACACTTCATTATTTTGCTGCGTGTTTTTTTGACATTTTACAAAAGGATCACGAAAAATTACATTTTGCAGATTGAAAACAGTACAACAATGCTTAATTTTGCTGCCGTTAGTAGATAAAGGATATTTTAATCAATAAATGTTAGTCATTTTAGACCGATTTCAATTATAAAAATAATTTTGGTTTTTTTGTATTAATAAAAGTAATTGTTGTATGCATCCGTATTATAATGGCACCAAGTGATATTTTTCCTTGATGAGATAAAAAAAAAATTATATATATTCTGATGGTTTTTGGAACGAAGTTCCTTACAGCGTGTAAAATTTCAACATACAAGCAGAAAACACGCGCGTTTTGGAAGAGGATTATATTATAATCCTCTTCCAAAACGCGTTACTTCCGGCGCGGCGCGGAGTAACGGTGGTCGGAAGGTGAATGTATCGACGCCGCTTCACTCTTCCGTTCCGCTTTTAGTGGCTTTTGGCTTTTGGTGGCGTTATCATTGGGGATTGGGAATGTGCAATTCAAAACACAGACACATCTAGCCCACGGTTTGAATTCTCCTTGAGAGTTGAGACACTGTGATGACTACTGTATCGAGTGACCCATACGAGTCCCCTCTTTTGTCATAGTGATAACCAATTGTCGGCTGACTTTGACTAACTGTTTTGTTCTTCGGCCTCACCTAATTAATTCCCGTCTAGTACGGCATCAGGTAGATGTATACACTGGTTTTCACAGTACAACCTGATTAGTGCTAATTAAAACATGAACTTATACCTTAATTAATTAATTCCTGAGACGTACTGAAATAACATAACTAAGCGACTAATTTAATTGACTGCAAATCACTGTTTATTTAAATTAATTATAGGCTACTTGTTACTAATGCTTGTATCGTTGTAAACTTAATTAACCGGTAAACACTATTTTACCGAGGAAACCTAAATACGTAGATAACGTTACATTATGTTGTCATAATTAACGGTTTAGTAGGATTTGTGAAGTATTAATGTCATGGGTGTCGCTCAAATCGACTCGAATCGATATGGGAGTGTATCTCTCAGCCGTCGAGGAAATCGAAGATAATGCAACACGAATTTCGAAGTAACGGTGAGTAGCAGTACACGTATAGGGCTTTACTACATAATATATATATATAGGGCACTACTACGTAATACTGTCCCAGTCGATTATATTAGCAGTACGAGGTGGAGGTAGACAAGGACTGTGTGGGTACGGGGAATGGCGAAGGAACCAAGTGAGTGATGTAGAGTTGAGATCCGAGGCGGAACCCAGAAAAGTCGTGCTTCTGGTAAACATAAACATTTTATTTTTTTTAACTGCTTATAGCTAAATAGTAATTCCTTATATATAACTAATAGCTATTTACGTACCTAGAGCAGTAAGGGCGTTATTACAGGCCGAGGGCGAAGTTTGAAAGCACGAGTGCGTTTAACGCCCGAGGCCTGTCATAACACTTACTGCTCGTGGTGCGTACACTATTTTATCGCCACATGTAAACTAACTACAAAAACTATTCTGCCGTAATCTTCAAAAACAATAAACGCATATTAAGGTTAAATCATTACCAAAATCGCAGTTATAAAAATATTGATTGTTGCAAATTGAAACAGCTGACGATTAGAACTACTAGCGCTTCCTGCACGCCGCGGCCTGGCCAGCAGGCGGCCGCTTCTCGAACTAATTAGCGGCCCTGTAATGATAAAGCAAGCATTATTACCGGCCCTATGGCTGTAATATAAATTACCGGCCGCTCAGGATAGGAATGCTTACAAGTGGAGGGCGATAAAATCCTTACAACTACTAGACATTATTTTACGGGTTTTACAAGAGCAGAGTTGGTAAGATTAGATGTTTTATTAAAACAAGCTATATTTGTGTCTTAGATCTGTCAAAACGCGTTTCTAAGTTTTAAGAACAAATAAAAGAATGCAGTGGCAATATTGTTGCGTTCATTTGTAAAAACCTCTCTATTCATAATTATGAAGTGGTACTGCAACATCTCCGTCAAAACAATTTATTATTTATCTAATAAGTCCTCCTAAATTGGAATTTAAATTTTTGTAGATTTAAGCTCATTTCTTGTTTTATCTAAACAGGTGAACGTTTATTAGGTTAAACTTATTTTAAGTTAACATCTCTTAACATACCTGAGACGAGCTAATATTATTTAAGTATATTAGATATCGGTGTATTTCGTCCAAGCATTAATACGGATTAATCTGTAATTGTAATGTAGAAAAAAAATCTAATGTTAGAGTATAAAGTTTGTTAGAGTTTGTTGGGTTCCGGGTCGGAAGAGAAGAGCTAAATTAATTTTACTTACATAGAACGAGTTGAAGCCGAGTTCATTTCAAGTAGTGTTAATTTAAGACGGTATCACTTTGTGGCAGAGTTCTTTGAGTATGATATTCGGACTTTTTACTCATTTCAACTCGGAAACTTTTCGTTTGTTCTGGCTTCATCAAACACTTACTAAAAGCCTTGCCAAATAAACTACTATTCGATTCATTAGGGCTAGAATGACAAGTCAAAATTATAGCCGATTACCCGGCTTATTATTTTAACTTTTTTATTAAGTGACGGTGTATTGGTAAGAGGTTAGAATCTAGTCTAAACATGTAATATTAGTTTTAATGTTACTTATACAGTAGGTATATTACTATGATAAAGATTAAATTATTATCAGGCATGTCCATTGAACTGAGCCGATGAAGTGGTTTTTAATGTAACTGTTAAACTGAGCCAATGAAGTGGTTTTAATCTGTTACACTGAGCCAATGAAGTGGTTTTAATCTAACTGTTACACTGAGCCAATGAAGTGGTTTTAATCTAACTGTTACACTGAGCCAATGAAGTGGTTTTAATCTAACTGTTACACTGAGCCAATAAAGTGGTTTTAATCTACGATAAAAACCAGCTTTCACGATAAATATTAAATTGAGCCAATCCATGTCAGGTAAAAAATATGCTTTTACGATAAATATTAAACTGAGCTAATGTTAGAAATTAATAAAAGCACAATGTACTACTAAACTAAGCACATATATTTAATAAAATAATAAAGATAATGTTAATATAATATACGAGTAAAAGGGAAACATAATTTAGAGGCATAAAAATAATTTACTTGCTTAATATGCCCGAAGTCAGTCAGTGTCCCATTGGTATATTGATCTAACAAATTAATAAATAGTACCTTTCTTTTGTTTTCAACTGAGGAGGTATTATTTACATTTCCGCTATTATGCTTTATCTATCATTATTTATAGAAGCTTAAAAGAACTTCCAAAAAAGTGCAGATAGGAGGGTGATGAGAATTACATTATGCATTACAGTACGAATGGAAGGATTCACATGCGTAACTTGTTCTTGTGATATCAACCCCTAAGTGAGCCCGCCCGCATACGAGGAAAGGACCGAGAACTATCTTATACGTAGTTATGCCAATGGAAGGATTCTCATGCGTAACTTGTTCTTGTGAAATCAACCCCTAAGTGAGCCCGCATACGAGGAAGGGACCGAGAACTATCTTATACGTAGTTATGCCAATGGAAGGAAGACGTCGACTCAATAGTTCAAAAGCTTCTCGTCGCCTAGGTTTAATGCGCCGTGTTTGTCATGGTTTATCACTAAAGTGCTTCTTTCGTCTTTATATTGCCCTTGTAAGACCACTTATCGAATATGCTGTCCCAGAGTGGAACAACCTTTTTCAAGTTCGCTCTGATCAGATCGAAAGAATTCAGCGTTTATTTGTCAGGATTTGCTATCTTCGATTCTTCTATAATAGGATTTACTATTCTTACGAATCTCTTTCTAACGCCCTGGGTCTTTACACCTTACACGATAGAAGAAAGGCTTTTGAAATACTGTATCTATCCAAGGCTCTAATAGGTGACTACTGCTGTCATGAGGTTAAGTCTCATATTATTGTCCTTCCTTTAGGTAAACGTGCCAGCAGATTTACTTACATTAAGGAGTTATCAAACATCAGCCCGCTTGTCCGCTCTGTTTATCAAATAATCATTTATTCGACTGCATTAATAATATTTCCATTACCAATCTGTCCAACCTTAAATCAATCCTAGTTCTAATGTATTCCTCCAATTGACAGTCATCATATTTTTTTCTCATGTTAATTAATTTTAGTACTCTAATCTTCAACCAACTTCTCGATAACGCTTAACTTGTAGCTTTTTAAAAAAAGCTGTTTAAGGCTATTAAACAATTGTAAAAGAAACAAGTTTGTACTTTTGAAGTACTTAAAAAAGGCAATCCAAAGTGAAGTTTAATATCAGTTGTATTATTGCGTCCAATATTAGTGTCATTATTATAGTGGTTAACCGAACCAAATTTTCGGATATTTATATAAAGTAAATAATACAAAGAAATATCAATCTTTTAATCGGATCAATTTAATATTTTTACCTAGGCAGAAGGGAGAGACCATTTAAAATTTAGCAGTCGGCTGTTTAATATATTGTTAAATCCTATACCCTTTCGACCCGTCAACCTCCAAGGTCGAGGTTATAAAATTCGCTCAGTTTAATACTGCCCGATTTTGACGAAATATTCCTCTGAATGAATTTTAATTTTAACCGAGGTAGTTTAGCCGCTTCTTTTTCCAACTCGAGGAGGTCGATACCGGAACATAAACTACGTATGTGCATTGAATTGTATGTACATTTGTAACATATAGGACCAAAGCCCTAATTTTGACAACAACCAATAATCGATTTAATGTTTCTTATTCGCTTATAAATCGGAGTTATACTATATAGTATATAACCTATAAAGACACGCGGTTTAGGTCCGATCAGCCCAACATCAGGTTATTATCGGACAGGGTAGCGGACACTTTCCATATCTGATCGATAGTATGTATTGGACGTGTGTATCGTAATATCTTAATTCCCTTGGATTCCAACTGTCACTAGATACGTCGTTGTTTACCGTTTTTATGAACCTGTCCTAGATTTCTATATTCTCGTGCCGATCCGGGAAATAGGTCGAGCATTTTTTACGGTAAGGACTTATTCGTTTTATATTACAATATAGTTTATTCGAAAAGTTTTGACGGAATAAAAAAAATTATGAAGACTGTGCTCCTGATGAAATTAGTCGAGGAATTCATGTAGAAACCAATAAAGCTTTTATTATCCGAGTTAGTAGGAGAGAACGTCCCTTAGTTTCATATAATTACGTGTCTCGTCTATTAGGACCTTCGGAGTAAAAAGTTCTTATAAAAAGACCTACGGTAGAGGGTAGATTCATTAATTGTTCATTAAAAGTTAGTTTAAGTTTTTAATAAAGTCATACTGTATTCATTTATAAATGTAATGGAAAACTTTGTTTATTAATTTTAAATTGTCAATTAGAAAATGTTTTTTTACATGATGTTTAATAATAAGTGCTACGGTAGGCAGTCGGTTTCATTATTGCTAGCGTATAAATTTAAACTTGATTTAAGTGTCTCTCTCTCTTTCCCGTTTTATAGTCGTAGAGGAATATTTAATTTCGTATTATTTCCGAGTGAAAAAGCGGACTGTATAAGTTGTGCCAAGTCGGCAGTTGCCTACCTTTAATATAAAAAGTAAGCGTTTGACTCGACCGCTTTTCCTTTGAACCGAGTATTACATCGTTTCATACCGCTGCAACTAAGAATCAATCGATTTTTATCCCTCTCTCTCAAACTCCAAGATAAAAAAAAATCGTTTTAAATTGAAAATATATTCAAGCGTAAAAAATATTTCTTCTGCAAGAGCCCGAGTTATTAAAAATATATTTAGACGTTATGAATATATTGTAATTGAAAGGTGGAGGAAATAACGTTTTTATTAACTTTAGCACGAGGTCAGAACTGAATCAAATGATAATTTTTTAGAACGTTGTGAAATAGTTATTTTATCGGTTTTCAGAAAGAATATTAAGATTGCTTTTATATAATTATTATATTTTAAGTAATACTTTAATTGACATTTTAATATTACTGTGTTAATTTTTTAAGTGCGACTTCTTTAGCCGCGGTAGAGATTTGATTTTAACCTATCACTAAAATATTCGGCTATATCATTCATATAAAGAGAGTAGTGTCCCGATGACGACCAAGACTCACCTCGAAATGATTTCTTATTGCTATACGTTATTCCAATAAAAATGAATTTTTTTTTTTTATTTGTCGGTCTTCAAATAGATAATGTAATAACTTAGTAAAA
This sequence comes from Gerris buenoi, assembly GCA_001010745.2. Taxonomy (NCBI): domain Eukaryota; kingdom Metazoa; phylum Arthropoda; class Insecta; order Hemiptera; family Gerridae; genus Gerris; species Gerris buenoi. Next base: position 336,751 of record KZ651227.1, read on the forward strand.
GAGGTTTGGATAGAGTTGCATAGGGTTTTCGTACGGTTTATTGCAGGGTAGAAGTGTCGTAAATAATATTCGTAGGTTCAGAATAAGCTTGTGTAATTATTATGCGTGTGCAACATTTCAAGGTACGAGGTTACATAAAAATTGCGGGTTAGGGTATTCGTAGGTTTTGTACCGTTGACGTTGATAATAATAATAATAATAATATATTTATTCCACAATATAAAGTTCACATCATAATTATAAAGCTATATAAAAATAGTACAAAAAAAAACAACATAATATAACACTTAGTATAAAAAAACAATGATTGTGAGAACCCTCAATAGCCAAACTGGCTAGAGCGAGGGCTCCGTCTTGACTTTATTTTAATTTAGATTTATTTTAATGGTTTTAATAAATATGAACATTGAACATATAAGATAAGGAGAGATTTAAATTATAACAAGGAAACTTCCTAGAGATAAACATTCACATAGTCACTACCTTAACTAACTTCTATCTTATATTAAATAATAATGTTTTATCAAATAAGAAAACAATTATTAGACGAAATTTTAAATGGGAAGGGGGGAGGAAAATATATATATATATATATATACACACACACACATACAATTATATTATATACATGAACATATATACACACACACACATGCATACACATACATATACTCACAAACATATATATACAATCATAGATACCTACACACACCCATACATACATACATATAATAAAAAAAACGCGATTATTCTAAAATTCATTTTGATTAATATAATATATTATTTTCTTTTAAATATGATATTATTTTCTTCTTAAAAATGGAGAATGATNATTCACATAGTCACTACCTTAACTAACTTCTATCTTATATTAAATAATAATGTTTTATCAAATAAGAAAACAATTATTAGACGAAATTTTAAATGGGAAGGGGGGAGGAAAATATAAATATATATGTATATACACACACACACATACAATTATATTATATACATGAACATATATACACACACACACATGCATACACATACATATACTCACAAACATATATATACAATCATAGATACCTACACACACCCATACATACATACATATAATAAAAAAAAAAAATTAAATTAAAATTAAAAAAAACGCGATTATTATTCTAAAATTCATTTTGATTAATATAATATATTATTTTCTAGGTCACTACATTTTGACCGTGTATGGGGCGTTTGATGTTTGCCGAATTTTGATGTTTGACGTGTATGGCCTAAATTTTCCCGATACATCTGGTTTGCGCAAACATGTTTGATCGTGTAGAGGGCCTTTACAAAGTGTAGAAAGAAATACAGTGAGCCCTGATAGACATTATACAATGCGTTGTTTCCTTAACTAAACAGTGCGTATAATGTAACAAAAATTATTTTCTTTAAAAAATATTAAGTCCATTTTGTTATGTAATTAAAAAAATAAAAAGGAAAGTTCTTTTTAAGGTTTCACATTTTAATGAATTACCAAGGGGGGAAAAAATTGATTCAAACCTTTAAATTTTCCAGTTTTTTTATGATGTAATAATGCTCGGATAAATTATGTAAGAGTTATTATACTCGCTTTTATTCTGCAATTTTTTCTCGCACGGGCATTCTCAATTCTACACGCGTTTATGTGTTCAAATTTAATTTAACTTTAACTTATTGTATATTTTTGGTCGCGTTGATTTTCGAGTTAATTGATAAACTGTTCACGTAACAGCGGTTAAAGTGTGCCCTGAATTGTTTAATGGTTCACTAAAGCTAATATGTATTTAGTGTTCTCAAATTGATTTTTAGAGCTGAGTTGTTACGTCATAACTTTATCTAGCATATCATTATCCACCTTCTATTCATGCCTGAACCATGTATGTGAAAATTTCATATTCTAGGCTTATAAGGTAGTCGGACTTAAACTTTTCCGCGCCATTTTCTCAAAAAGCATCAGCATTTCGCGTGCCCTCTAAACCTGCCTGATGAAATATGATGTTTAAGGAAGTTGGTCTACTATATGAACCGAACGATGTGGTGGATAGCAAAGAAATACATATTTTGTCGTAATGTTTATGGCTCTTTGTAAAAATCGTCCTAATTTAAATAGTATTAAAGGCCCCCATAAACGATCAAACATTTTGCGCAAACCTGATGTCGGGCAATTTAGACCATACTTGTCAAACATCATGTTTGCGCAAACCTGAAGTCGGGCAAATTTAGACCATACTTGTCAAACATCATGTTTGCGCAAACCTGATGTCGGGCAAATTTAGACCATACTCGTCAAACATCATGTTTGAAACATTTTGACCATGTATGAGGGGGCCTATAGAGATAAAATGTGATTCTATCCATTAAAAAAATCCTTGCAAAATATCTGTAGGCTACGGTATGTCAAGGAAGAAACTAACAATGTTTTCCACAAGCAAAACCAAAGCAGATTCCTAATATTAGGTTGCATCCCTTAAAAAGGGACTTAAAATACCATATATTATCTAGTATTATAAATCGAATTAAATATATATAATATATATATATTTTTTTTATTTAGGTGGTGAATGCTTAATTACTTACTGGAAAGTTGTTTAGTGTTGGCAATTAAATGTAGACTGATTTATTACATGTAATAAACAAGAAAATGAACTCGAGTTCTCCCAAGTTGCCAACTTTTTTGCCTTATTCGTGCCTGAGTGTTTTAAAACGTTTTCTATGTCCGACAGTAACTTGAATAAAAGTTTTAGAATCCAAGTACACTCGATGCGCGATTTTTTACGAATGGATGAGCTACGCCTGATCATATCTTTTTAGCTGAAATAAAAATAACTAATCTATATATAAATAAAAATGCGTCTTTTTGATAAGAAAAACCTTTATAATTTTCAAATTCAATTTTTATAACTTTTTGGTAGTATTCATACTACGGAACGTTTAAATTTTAACTTAAATCTAATTATAATTACTATTTACAAAGGGAGACAGACAGAGAAAAATTGACTTCAGCTCCGGGACTCGAACTACGGACCTCCCCCTTATTTCCAGTGTACGGGAGCTCTAACCAATTAAGCTACACTGAAGAATAATTTTCTCTGACGATATCGATGCCTATATATTTTCTCTTTTATTTTATTTCATAATTTTTAACGAGCCCCTTGTCGACATAACTACTGGTAGGGCAGTCACTACAGATAAAATAATTAAGAGATTACAAAATAAAATAAAAAATAGTAATATAAAATGTACAACTTCATAAAGTATCAACAACAAATAATAATAATAAAAGGTATAAAATAAAAAAAGGTAATAATACACAAGTTTAATACGACATTAGTTTAATACCAGCTTCTCCAGGATAAGACGAAGGCATTGTAAATATAATTGCAGGGGAAAACTCTCATAACTAAAAAAACTAAAACAACCTTTCAGCATTAAATAATTGGCTGAAAATAGCTTAAAGCTGAAATATCTGAGGATTGTTTTTGGTAAAAGTAATATTTCTTTGTTTGCGCAAACTTTGGTATTTAAAGAAGTTACGTTCTACTGTTGTCGGTTTCGCTCAGTAGATTATATTAGATTTTTACTCGGTTAAAAAAAAGTGCCAACTTGTAAGTTTGTTAGAACTTTTCGTTTAACTTTTCAGCGTAACGCGTGCTTAGATTCCGCTGACTACTTGAGTTACCCCCACGTACTGATTTGGAGCGCGTGTAACAACACTTTACCCGTATTGATTTACTCGAATTATTTATAACAACATCTAAAGCCGATACAAACTGACCAAACTTACATATAAGCTTACTTATAACTTATATTCTACGCATAACGCACAACAACTTATATCCTAAATGTACCACAAAAACTAATATTCTACTTATAACTTATATTCTACGTATGCCAAACTACCTCTAACCACCTCTAACCAGACTTACCCAACCTCTGCCAAACTTTATAATAGGTTTGTTCCAACCGCCAGATCCGAATCAGTTTCGGATTAGTCCGTGATTGACATAATGCGCATGCGCGAAAATTACTCAGTTGGAAATTGATTTGTGATTCCGTCTTGATGGAACGCTCCTGAACTCGAACCAAACTGTTTGATGTGGTAGGTTTTAGCACTGTTATAAAAAAAAACTTGTTTTAGTAGACTCACGGCACACACGTATTTTTATTGATATAATCCTGAATGCTCTTTTGTTTTAAAAAACAAATATTAATCTTAGTCCTGTTAGAGAAAGAAAAATTTCTGAAATAAATCGGATTCTTTCGATATTTGTTTGAAAATGGAATAAGTACCAAAAGTACATTTTGGAAATAGGTCCAATTTTTATTTTTTTCAGAAATATCTAGAAAATGTCATTATATGCACAAAAATTAATCATCGCATTCGTACAAAATCATTTTAAAAATAAGATTTGAATCACAAGAAAGGAAAATAATAGGCGAGCGAAATCAAAACAAAAACAATAAAGCGGAAGGTTACGTTTCTGTTCACCGAAATTCAATCCCAAACTACTAGTCCCTGCCTCCGATCGCTGACTGCTCTGACTGGTACCAAACCAATCCGTGATTCAATCAGAGCGTGGTTGGAACAGCCGACTAACAGTCAGAGTCAGTCAGAGTTTGAGTTTGGGCTTCGTTGGAACGCCCTGTTCCTAATGCACATGCGTCGACAGTTCCAAACCAGTTTGAAGTGCGGTTGGAACAAACCTAATATATATTCTACATACCTAATGCCTGCAGAATACTTGCATGCCAATTGTACTTTCTCTAGAATTGAGTGAGAATTTGTTCTGAAAACTGTGTCTTCAAGTTGGAGCCAGGTAATTTTAAATATCACTTATGTGATGGGCATTATCTACTTCTAGACCAGGAACAAAACAAAGACTTTGCGATCAGTTGTTTAGTGATAATAATAGTTGTTTCGTGCAGTGGTTTCGAAATAACAAAAATAGTACATTACGCGTCTAGCACGGAAAGTATAGCATTTTGCATGCGAGGGTGGAGTTTGCACCCGAGCGACAGCAAGGGTAGTAAAACCACTCGTCAAAGCAAAAATGCAGATTTCACACGAGTTGCGTACCGTCCTTCATCTACCGATTGTTGGATTTTAATAATAAATACATTAAAAAAAAACAAAAAAAAAAACGGTTACTTAAAACAAACATCAAATTAATAAACAGCTTGGTTTTCCGGTGGAATCCGCGTCTCGAAGGGGATGAAGTCCTTGGTTTCGCTTCCACTACTGGAAGTATCTTCAGGGGTGTGGTGCATCGTGATGTTTACTTGAAGCAACAAAAAGACATATATATTTTTAGAGTATGTCTTGTTGTTGCTTTAAGTAAACATCACGATGCACCACACCCCTGAAGATGCTTCCAGTAGTGGAAGCGAAACGTCGGACTTCATCCCCTTCGTGACGCGGATTTCACCGGAAAACCAAGCTGTTTATTATAAGACTAGCTGAATACCCGTGCTTCGCTACGGGGTGTTTTATTTTTAATTTATAAACTA
>KZ651227.1:346261-356558 GCA_001010745.2 Gerris buenoi
ATATACATACATACGCACACATACACATATACACACACATACATATATATATATACATGAACATATTGTAGCAACTCTTAATCAAAACTTAAGTGGCAATATTTTTTTATATTTTTTTTTAAGCTTGCATACGAGTAAGACAGTGAGACATTTTCATGTAACGCTTTTTGGTGTCGTTTTTTGGTAACGCTTTTCGATTTTATCTGCCAAAGTAAAGACGGAATGATGCCAGTGTTGAAAGTAAAAGTAGAGTGTGAGTGACTATGCAAACGAGTGCAATTAGCTCATGTTTCTTTCATTATGTTTGTGCTAACATCGGGCAGCCCCATACAAGGTCAAAATCTTTGTGCAAACACCATGTTTGCGGGGCTGTTTGACGTGTATGGCCTAAATTTCCCGACTTCAGGTTTGCGCAAACATAATATTTGCTCAAAATGTTTGATCGTGTATGGGGGACTTAAGGTGACCAGAGGTTATCGGGAATAATGTCGAATAACTAAGGGTTCTTAGTTATAATGGTATGTAATTTGTAATTAAATGCCTCCCATCCATATTTATTTTATAACAGACAATAATCTCTTACGGGGTTATTATTTTATTATGTCGACGTTATTTAATACATAAAATAGTTAACTAATACAAATAAATCTTTTTATAACGTTTATTTTTCCTTCTAGTATAGTGATGGGATGAAACTGACGCGGGAATGTTGGAGGCATCATAAATGAATCTAGACAGAAACAATTCTGATCCTTGTCTGTTATGACCCTCGACGATGACCCTTATCTATTATCCGACGTGATCGTGTTATCGATTGACCTCATGACCGAAACCAAGCCATAATTGATGATGACAGGGGTAGCTTAGCCGGCTAGTCTTCGTATCGAGTGCAGTAAGTATCGATTAGACTCCACTCTTGACAGATATCAAATTTTGGAGCTGATTGACATAATATTTGATCGTCATTAGCTAGCGTTCAATCGTGTTTTAACTATAAAAGCAACTTTTAAATGTTTCAAATTCGATTTATTAAAGTCATTCGTGTTTTCAGGACTTTTTTTAATTGAAGCGAGCGTAGCGAGTTTCCTACATGCAACGAAATATGCTCCGTGTCTGTTTGTCTGAAACGTACGACGATAGGTATAATAGTAGATACACATATTTATTTTACCAATGCTCAGGACGACTTCGTTGGGCAACGATGTCTGCCCAAGCGTTCTTGGAACGGGAAAAAATTCTAACTTTATTTATATTCAATGAGACGGAAACTTTTTTCAAATATCATTTTGAAGTAAAACTAACATTGGCATCGCTATGAATAAATAAAGATCGTTAAAACTATTTATGTGGACCCATACGTTTAAGTAGAGAAAGAAACGTTTTCCGGAAAATAACAATATATCAGACCGATATCTTACGTTCTAACGCAACGATTTTAATAAAACTTCATATACATCGTCTAAAGTACAATTGAAACAAGCATGTAAAATTTCAACTTGATACAAGCAGACGTTTTTGCGTAGTGAAGTCATACATTTTATAATAATTAATAAGGAGATGTGTGGTTAGAGGAATAGTAAGAATGCAGGGTGGTTCCCTTACTACTAGCCGCTGTACTACTATCATACCCTTTATCTATAAATTCATCATGATTCATGATTTAATTATCTATTTTTTCAATATTCAATATATATTTATTACTATACGCTCCTTCAGTGATGAGCGGGAAATGTAGGTCTAAGACGTCAAACATCATGTTTGCGCAAACAGCCCCATACACGGTCAAAATATTCGACCGTGTCGTGTATGGGCCTTTAGTTTCCTTTAGTTCCTTTACATTCCTGACAACGATATTCTCGAGTGAAAAGTATTAGTTCTTATAAATAGTTCTTATTATGGCCATGGCCATGGCCACCGTTTTAGCTTTATTAACAGTATCTCCTTTACTTTTGATAAAAATATTTAAGGAGAAAAAAAGCTATCGGAAAGAATCTTAAGATTAACTCTTAAGTAGTCGGGTTTAAAGAGGAGAGGCACAAATTGTATTAAATTAATAAAAGATATAACAAAATTAAGTTAATCCTCGCCCAAGTATTTAACACTAGTTTTAAATTACAATTACTTTCCTTCTTTAAAAATAATAGAAAAATAAATTAAACCGGTAATTATTATACGACGGATAGAGTTTAATCTCCAACTTAGATATTCCGCATTGGTTTTAAATAATAACTTTTCTTCTACTGAAATAAAATTTAAATAAGATTAAAAAAATGAAAAAAAATACAGATTTTCTTTTTACGATCTGACCATTAGCATTTTTTCAAAGCAAGTACTTTCTCCCTTTGAAAAAAGGTCGGGAATTATTAAAGAATAACAATAAAAAGGTAAATAAGTACCGCGACATTAAATAACTCTTGAATTCTTCAAAGAAATGCTTCACTGTATTTATTTCTATTATTGTATTTAACTTTTATTCCTTTAGTATACGAGGTAATCTTATTTATTAATGTAATTCGATTTTTTTTTCTTTGATATTTTTTATTTGATTTTAACTCGGCTGAGAGGCGTATTTAAATACGATTAGGTTGGCTTATTATTTCTTTTTTCTATTGTATTTTAAAAACTCGAGATAGGATTTTATAGCTTTCTTTGATATTTGGTGAGCTTAATTGCGCTTTTTAACGATTTGATTTTCCATGTAATCAAGTCAGCGTTAGGTCTGTATACTATAAGTTTGCTCCAACATCCAATTCGAGATTTTAGACCCGGTTCAGGATTTGTTAATGCGCGTGCGTCAGTAAAGACTGGTTAAGATCTGATAAGAAAAGAGGAGACTGTTGGAAATATTCAAGAACTGTAACTTTTAAGTTCCTCTCTATCTCTAGCTAACTATCATCTTCGCCATTTTTTTGCTTATCGTCAATTTAAAATGGACTACTTTCGTGAATTAAAAATTAAAGTATTCTATTCTAAAACTCGAATAAGTTTATAAGAATGTTCGTCATGGCAAATAGTTGTCAAAATTAAAAATGAATCAATATTTCTTTTTTCAATAGTTATATTTCGCCCTCACATTTGGTGTTCGTCAGATTCGTAATAGTAAAGTAATTTAGTTTCAGTAGTTAATATAACATTTGTTTTTATAAATTTAGTCATTTTTTGGACATTAACTTAAAATTATTTACATTTATATATACATATTTATTAAATACATGCTATTGATTGCTTGGGAGAGAGACTTCCAAAGTTCCAAGTCTCTCTCTAGCTGCCAAGAGGAGAGATTAATTCAAATATGTATTCGTTTTTAAAAATTGTACATTTAATGTTTCATAAATTTCTAATATAATTATTAAATACATAGTCTAATTATAATTAATCTCTTCTATAGACTACTTGCTAGAGACTTTACAGGGGGCACATGCCCCCTGTGCACCCGTGGATACGCTACTGCTTTCTTCAGTTTCCTCCTAGCCTCATCCCTCGCGCCTGGGCCTCTCGTAGTCCTTCTCGAAGGGGAGGTGTGGGGGGGGGGGGTGCCTTCATGCCGTGCAGGGCTAGGTTTGCCTCCTCCAGGGTTGGGAACTGCTCTTTCGGAGCCTTCCCGCTGGTTGGCCTGGAGGCCTTTGGTCACGGGTTGAGGTGTGGGACTTGGGTCCCCCTTTCGAGGTCCCCTCATCCCCCCTCCTCTCCTTTTCCTCTCTAGCCCTACTCCTGTTCCTCTCTTGCTGTAGTTTATTCTTCAGTGCCTTCCTTTGTTTCCGCTCCACTTCCCACTCAGTAGAGTCCGACCTGTGGTCTTCCTCTAGACTCTAGACGTGTAGGTCTCTAGGTGGAACGCTCCTCCATTTCTACGGGTTGAAGGAGTCCTGCTTGGTCCTCCTGTTCCCTTAGTAGAATGTCCTCGATCTCGCTCTCTGTAGCCGCCTTATTTTGTGGTGTCAGGATCCCCGTTTCCTCCTGCAACACGTCAGACACAGTAATGGGTTCTCCTTCTGCTTGCTCCATGGTGTAGTTTAAAATTGTGAACAATGTGGTTAGTGTGTGTTGTGTAGTGGGTTTATTATCTAATAGAGCTACTAAATCTTCGCAGAGGTCCGCAGTTGGTTCCTGAGCTTCCCCACTCCCCGGACGGTAGCCGCGCAAGAGCCCCTCGAGGACGGCAGCAGGCCGGCAGGCGCCTACCTGGCACTACTATCGCCCGCTAGGATTTTCACCTCCTGATGGGCCAGCCACCTACACTAGGCTACGTGTGAAACAGCAAGGGTGAGACGCTGACTATGAGGTGGTCCGCGTGACTAGCTCCGTTTTCAATGCGCTACGTTACCCGTCCTCTTCCACCACAGGACCTGTCCCCTTAGGTCCTCTCTGAGCTCTCCTCGATAACATTGACCCCTGTAGTGTAAGTGTTTATGTCGGGCGTGGAAATGTGCTAGGTAGTCCGGGAGTCGCCACTCTCCCCAGTAGCACGCCCCTACTGCCCTAGGACATTGTAGTTGTATGAGTGTCAGTGTAATGTAGTGTGTAATTGGGTAGGATGCACTGGTAATGTATCTGCCTACCTCAGGTACCAGCTTCGTCTAGGCCAATCTTTGTTGTAGATCAAGAAGGTTTACTTAACTAGGGCGCCCGCATAAAGCTACGAGAAGGCTTTGACAGAGACTTGGGGTGGCTGAAATGAGAGCCTTCATTTCTTACGATCTGGCATCAGGTTAAACTGCTACCCCCGTTAACCCCCACGAGTACCCTCCCTTACGTCCATCCCAAAATTGTGACTATTTCGATTTAAGTGGTGTCCATTGATTATGGAAACTATATACTATGTGGGGAGTCTAAACACCGACCCCGAGTTACGCTTTACTAGACAAGTTGTAAGTATGTGGTCGTGGTCCACAAGTATATTCCAACCTTGTACGACACCCAAGGTTTTTTCTCAGAGTATGTGGTGTTGCACAATTATATTCTAACCCAGTGGCGTAGCTAGAGCATTGAGGGCCCCCGCAAGATCGTTTTTTGGGGCCCCTCGCCAAAGAAAATTGATGAGCAAAAAAAACCTTGCGTTTAGGACTAGGGGCTCCCTACGGGCCCATAGTTACGCCACTGTTCTAACCATGTCCGCCACTGTTCTAACCAGATACTTAAGTTTTTTCTTATAGTATGTGGTGTATAAGTTTTTTTTAACCATGTCCGACACCCAAGTGTCATATACTTATGAGACTATCATGCTTTATTTATTTTGTAGGTTAAGTAATTAACCTTTCGAAAATATTAAAAGCTGATAATATTAACCTATTTTCAATCAATATTGCGTTGAACTACTTCCGTACTTACTGGAGACGGTAACTAAATATTTATCTGCAATATTTTACACTCCCTGACGTTGATTTACGAAGCATCTATACGGTTGGTTTTCATAATAAAGGGGGGAAAATCTTCTAAAAAAATATGTTTGAAACAAATTATAATATCGTATGCTTCAGTGAAAAAAATAATATTTTTTAAAATAGCATGGACTAACCTGCAAATATAACATTTATAATGTATTTTTTCTTTTATATCTTTATTCCGAATGGAAATACGGAATTATTTATAGTATTACATTTATATCCACTAGTGTTATTCAATCGTGAAGCGGAAAAACTTTATTTATATTACATTAAGCTTTGTTAGACGTAAAATAAAACAAAACTGATAAAGAGAAAAATATATATTGGGTTTTAGAAAAGTTTTCTGGAAAAATCTCTGTTACCTCGTTTAATATATTATTCCATATTATGTATGTTTTTTTTTCTTATCATTCAAAATTCTTTGAAGTTTTTTTTTTTTTTTGGAGAAAAAAATATACCGTTCGAAATTTTAAACTTATAAGGTGTATATCTGACGTTATTGGGTGAATATGGCATTCGTTTAAGGGTTAGTGGGTTAAGATTCGATTATATTCTTCCCTGTTTGAAACAAAGGTCATAATATTGGATAAAATCAGGTTAAACTGCACTTTCACAATGTTTACAACAAATACGACTACCTCCTGTGAGTACCTAGTTCCCTGGTACCAGTGAAACTCTTTTCGGCCCTGCGAAGCGCGGTAGGAGAGTCCCCTACAGCTCGAGACTGGATTGCATACCTCCTATAGCTTTCTAACTCTCTGTTACACTTCTCTGAGTTTTTAGGTAACATAACGCTTTTTGCCGTATGTACCATAGCCTAAACATGAAATGTCAAAAAGTTTATCGTGTTTTAAAAACAGGCATGTCAAACTAATTTTATTCCGCGCATTAAAACACATGTTTTTTCCGAGGGTTGCGCTTGAAAAGAAAATAAAATAAAAATACTAAAAAGGGACGCGTAAAAGCAGATTAAAGAACTAAAATACGGCCTCCTCAAGGTATATTACGAATATATATGATAATGTCACTGAAATGTAAATCTCTCTTTACTTATATTTATAGAAATATGTGCATGTAACATTTGTGTATGTAACCGTTGCACGGATAAGAAAAATACGTTTTATCTTTAACCTTTTTTTAAGTAAAGACGGTTTAGACTATATTGCGTTTGAGTAATATAATATTTGCAAATGTAATATTTATTCATATGTATAAATAAGTCGGTTCCATCTGCTCGCTTTTTTCCGAAGTAAAAGTTAAATATTTCAAGCTGTAACTTTTATTCTTGAATATGGTAACCAAAACATCGTTTTAGTTTCGTAACGTCTATCTGGACAATAGGGTAATTGCAGAAGAGACATTAACTGACATAGGCATGGGTGGTAGAAATGCATCTCGATCCACCTTTCTTATGTACTTACTTACATGATTGTGTTTTTGAACCAAGTTCCTTGTAGCAGAAGAGACATTAACTGACATGGGCATGGGTGGTAGAAATGCATCTCGATCCACCTTTCCTATGTACTTCCTTACATGATTGTGTTTTGGAACCAAGTCCCTTGTAACAGAAGAGACATTAACTGACATAGGCATGGTGGTAGAAATGCATCTCGATCCACCTTTCTTATCTACTTACTTACATGATTGTGTTTTGGAACCAAGTTCCTTGTAACAGAAGAGACATTAACTGACATAGGCATGGGTGGTAGAAATGCATCTCGATCCACCTTTCCTATGTACTTACTTACATGATTGTGTTTTGGAACCAAGTTCCTTGTGTTACTACAGCGTCTGGAGCCCGGCAGTGAACCCCAAGAAAAACACCGGTAACCAAATCCTGTGAAGATAACGTAAAAGTTGCCCGATTCAGTTGAAATTTGGTACGATTTGCAAAATGTTATCTACTAAAGCTTTGGCGCGCAACGCTCGCGTAAAAGTAAGCTTCAAATATAAAATTAGAATTAATAGGACGGGAAAATTTTTTAGCCGCATCTATTCAATGAGACACACACATTTTTTTTAATAAATTTTTTTTTAGGAAAACCAACACCGACACCGCTATCAAGTATTAAAAATCGCTTTATTGAAGTGGACCTAAACCTTTAAAATAGAGAAAACGTTGTTACCGGTTGCTTACGTTCTTACGTAACGTAATAAAACTTCATACACATTGCTAAAGTACAAATGAAACAGGCATGTAAAATCTCAACCTGAGACAAGCAAAAGTTTTTGTGTCGTAAAGTGATATATTTTATAATCATGATGGTTAGGGAATAGTCCTGTTGTCTCACTACTCGTCTCTACTACAACCATCCTCTTACCCTTTACGATTAAGTATTTCCTCAGTATGCTATACATATTTATTTCAAGACGATCGCTTTAACGATAAAAAAACAAACTTTTATTTTAATTTTGTCTCAACTCCGCTAAGTAAAAATGGTTTGTTACTTTTAATTTTCTCTTTTCTAACTCCACCAGGTATAGTTAGCATGGTATTCGTAGCAGTGTAATTTTATTATTTATATTTAATGAAATGCGTAAGGAAATGATGTCTATATCTGTCTATTAGCTTTATTCTATAACAGCTTGATTTTCAATGGTATTATTTCCAAGCACCAAATCCTTATTACATGGTAAACAAAATAAATTGGTTGGGCGTCAAGTCTTACGTAAAAAGGGTTTCGTTGGTATTAGTGAACATGAAATTAGTATAAAGGGGGGGGGGGACGCCAGATTTTGATGTTTTTGGACAAAATGGCACGGAAAATTAAACTCTTTCCATAAGTGTTATGTATTTTTGTAATCTACTCTTCAATACCTTTCATTTGATACCTTACTTAAAATTATAAAAAATATTTTTTTTTCCCGTAACGGGAATTATCCGCCATTCTGGATTCCCAGTTTATCCTATCAAGTTGCTATCCTTATTTTTGCTATGGCCCAGCAGACCGCACATGTTGTACATTTTTTTATATTTTTAGTAACAGCACAAATATAGTTTTTTTTGAGGGGGGAGGGGACGCAAAATTTTGATGTTCTTTGACAAGAAGGCACGGAAAATTAAAAAAAAAAAAAAACTATAAAAGAAAAGTTATTGGAACCGTACAGAGTGACAGACAGACACAGGAACGAAACTATAACGGTTTCTTTTTTTGGTTTTACCAAATAAACCCTAAAAGGCAGACACTAATGAAAAGATTATTTTTGCGTACAGAATAAGCTCGGGCAACTTAACTCACGTTTCAATTCTAAATTCATATATTTAAATGGAATGTTAATGACGTAATGACAACCGAGTTGATAATTATATGTTATGTTTTGCCAATAATCCTTGTCGGGGGGATTGCACGTCGAAATACATGAATAATAAGCCGATATCGGTTTTAAACTTATTAACATTTCCATTACACCGATTTAATGTTTAATCCTTGCTTTACACAAAACAGGGGTGAATTTGTTAACGGTATTCTCCCTTAGACGACTTGGAAACAATTCGTGTTTTATGTTTAAACTTCTCCAAGTGTTCGTTTCACGTTCCGGACGGAGTTCCGTCACGCTTTTCCTTCACTTTATTTTTATTTATTTATTTATTTTTTTTGTAGTTTTTTAAAAAAAAAATATTTAGTTTTCATGTTGTTTTGTTTTAGAAACCGGAGTTCTGTTGGTTAAAATCACGCAACGTTATTTTTTTTTAACTATTCGGTTTTATAGATGATAATTAAAAACGTCAGAGGAAAGGTAAAGGGATAAGGTACGATTCTAATATGTGAACAGTACTATTACTCTAGATAAACATAATATAACCGAGGAAATAGTTTAGCTTTCATTAATCATCCCGATCCATTTTAATCGCATTCTTTAATAAGTTTTTTTGTTTTTTTAAAATTATAATAAAAACTAGACATTATTGTTTTTATCTTATAATAGTATTTGGCCTACTCCCTTTGATATTCTTCCCTTTTTGATGACGGTAGTTATTTCGTGCCGTTCTACAGGGCTGCTTTATGTACCCTGCATTATTTAAATTACGATAAATATTAACCTCCGCATTGCTACAAGTTGAAAACAATAAGAAATCCCATTAAAAAAAATAAATTCATTTGTTTTATTTCTTAATTACATTTTTGTTTTTATTTACATGCTAAGACATAATATTTTTACTAGTTTGTATATTTAGTATGCGAATATATAAATATATTGTGGCTTAAGACGTAATTTTTTGAGACCTTAAACTTGTAAAAATACTATTATTTATTGAACTCAATTTGAAAAATAGATACTCTAAACTGACCAACTTTTATTATTTCTTCGACTAAATAATTATTTTTTTCTTTTTATTTAAAGATTATCTTGATTTTTACTTTATCGTATAAAGACAAAGTATTATGATGGCGCGAAAATTCGATTTCGATTTCGACTGGTCGGTAACCAAGCACAGTCGAGGGAACTCCAAGACAACGTAACGACGCGCTCTGGTCGGAGAGCAAGGTGAAATGAAATACAGGTGGGCTCATTAGGCTTAAAAACGAGAACTTGGCCACGCCCACATTCTAGGGAGGCAGTGACTGCCAGTGACGTAGGCTGGCTGCCCATATTTCACCGTTTGTATCTAAATACTATTAATAATTGCGACTAGTTTTGTTTAATTTAACCTCATGCCTTTAATTTTGCACTTAAAGCGCTACTCTTTTTTTTAACGTGTAGCTAAATAAATTCTGAACATGTTGATATGTATATTTTATTTTATAAGTGAAAAATGTTAATTACTAAAACAGTTTAAAAATAAGATTTGTTTTAAAAATCTAAACCTTCAGAAAATATTTAGGTATATTATTAATTAATCTATTTATTTATTTTATTTTTATTTGGATATTATATTATTATCGTTACCGATCTATTTATTTATTTATTTT
>KZ651227.1:358408-369771 GCA_001010745.2 Gerris buenoi
CCCCCCCACAATTTGGAGTATTTATTGCTTATTGCCATGTCTGATTATTATTTTCTCCATATTCGATGAGAACACGCAAAGATGTTCTCACCAGGATTTGGGAGCGTATCTATTCCCAAGCTTTGGAAACCTGTACTTTTACCGATATATCCAGCACCGAATTGCAATTCGGTATATCCAGCACTGTCACACAAAGTCATCGTGTAAGGCTAAAATCCCCGATTGTGAATATCCGGCACTAATCTGATTGTTTTCCGTTGTACAGTTGTTAAGACGTCATGTCGAATGTCTAGAGTGTGGTAGCGGATCGAGACTCGAGTGTGTACAGTGTACATTGGTAGTTTTAGAATTTCCCTTCCGTACGTAGAAATCAAAGGATGAATCGCTAAATGTGTTATGTTTGAGTGAGACGTACATCGCAGGTTTAAGCATGTTATTCTTTAAGTAAGCTTAACAGTGACACATACTAACCTATACGACACATACTTGCTAACCTTATCAGCCCGATGCATAAAATAACATCAAACATGACAACGTCAAATTCAGTGTATGATTACTCAGTCGCATTTTGTCTTAAACAATTGTATCATCGTCGAATCGTTATAATTGTAATAATGATCCACACTAAGTCTTCTGTTTCAAATTACCTTCGATTTTACCATTTATGCTGAACTTCATTTGTTATTGCAACTTAATTTTTCATTTGTCGCTGCCGAATAAAATTGATTTTATTAAAAATGCAACGTCATATCATTGATCGCTTAAGAGGGAAGTAGATATTTAACTCAATCGAGAGTTATGGAAAAAAGTACTCATAATAGTCGGATTGTAAAAACTTTGCCTCTATCTCAATTTTCTTCCAGTTGATAAAAATATATACACTTAGTAAAGAACGTTGTTTAATAGTAGAAAATAGATGGTTCAAAAGAAGATGTCAGACATTTTATTATAAGTTTCAAAACTCTAAATAACTTAAGCAAATAGTGTCTAGTGAAAGTAGCATTTTGCATGCGAGTGTGGAGTTTGCACCAGAATATACAATGAATTAATATACAAAATGTGCCTATGTACTAGTTTGCTGATATACAACTATATATATAGTCGCAAGATATTAATTAAATTTATTTCTATAAACTATTATGACATATTGATAACCGATCATGGCGCTATCTGGGAGAGAGCGGTCGAACTAATATTGTCATTTGTCATTGGTATTAATTATAAACCTTCCTTTTTCAGTAACGGAAACAGATCTTCTGATATTTAATTTTGAATACATTCTAGTAATTATGTTTATATTATGTTTGGACTATTTTGCTATTAATATTTCAATTGTCTTTTTTAATTATTCTATTATTGTAACTATCATTCTATTTTTATTATCATCTTTTCTTGTAGTTTATAGCACTTGTAATCAATATTTTCAAAAAGAAAATTGATTTTCATTTTAATTCTTCTCTTTTGTGTCAATAGGGTTTTTTTTTTTAATTAAAAATGAAATAAAACAAACTACTTCATTTTAATTGGTTATATTTCGTTCCACGTTGGAACATTATCAAACCATGGTGGAAGATTCAAAACTTCATCTGTCAATAAAATTGTTTAAAAATTCAAAAACAATACTACAACAAGTATCATGTCAAATTAATATGATGAGTGAGTCATTTCACACATTGGGATTTGTTCCATGACTCTATTATATATACTGACGGACCACTCTGCCATTGTGGGAAACAAAAGAATAATTGTTTCTGCTGTTGAAAATTAAATCCATATCCATCCAACATTGTTTAATTAAAATGTTATCTTCTGTTGTTCAGCCCTGCTTGAATAGAAACTTATTTATTTTTATAATAGTTGNTGTTGAAATTCGGTACACATGTTCATTTCAAATGCTCAGGACGAATTCGTTAAAAAACATTTATATATATTATGATTATGATATTTGTAAAATTTCGTTAAGAAAAGTAGTAGATATTAATTATAAGAAATAATAATAATATAAATAGCAATTTTCTCATCAACTGAAATATCCATTGATTCAATAAGTCCGCCAGCCGCCTCTATAGTATATTCCCGCGACGCAGTCAAAGCTCCTCTTATCTCCTCAGGGGAAATGGAATTTATTGGATCAATTCAAAGTATAGACGGAGGGTTTTAAAATTTTGTATTCTTGCTCAGTTTTTTTTCTGAACAACTTGTTTGAATAACATTTTGTCGTATCTCCTAGAGATAATGCTCTTTACTAGTGAGAAAATAACTTATTTGTAAATTTCCAAAGCATACTTAATTTTTTGGAAACTTTAATTTTTTAGTTTCCATTCAAGCAGGCGTGACTGCAGAAGATTAAATTTAAATTATTATTATTTTTTTTTAACATACGCTTAAAAAAATATAAGATTCGAACGAGCAGTTGCTTGTCGCGTTATTTTTCAGCTTACTTGTAAGGTTCTATTGAAGATAAGATGAAGCTTACCTTCTAAGGTTACCGCGACTGGATTTGACAACGATCCTAGGGTTTTAATGAAGACCGCGTTGCAATAGGTATAGTACATATTTATGTATTCCCGTTTTCCTTTAACTTATTGGAAGTACATAACACAAATTATTTAGCATTTGAATGTTAAAAATACTTCATGTGCTATGACACTAGATCTTTTACTTTCAGAGGCGCCTTGAATATTTGATGTCTATGATATTCCGATGATCGACAAAATCGAAGTTATATATTAATTATGTAATTTGTTCAAATGTAAACTTACATATCATTTACAGAGGTAAATGAAAGCAGTGTCAATAAGTGTTATACCATTGTTATTACTGCTGTACATGTATTTCTGTAATTAACTAACTATTGTATCTGATCTTAGTAAATCGATTACCTGCATATTTACGTCGACTATAATAATAAAAAAATAAAATAGACAGGTGTTATGTCAACGATATTTATTAGCATTTCCATTGAAATCGACTACAAACTTTCCTTAATTGAAGCGCATAAGCGAGCTTCTTGCATTCAACAAACTACGCATCCTGAATATGTGTCACAAACGTGTCACAATAACTTGAGTAAAAGTCGACCGATTTTGTTGAAATTCGGTACACATGTTCATTTCAAATGCTCAGGACGAATTCGTTAAAAAACAATATCCGCCCAAGCGTTCGCGCGTACAATTTAAATTGAAATTTCGGGACGGGAAAAAATTTTAACTTCATCTATTCGATGAAACAAATATATTTTTTTAAATACAATTTTGAAGTAAAACTAACAGTGACGCCTCTATGAAGTGTTAAAGATCGCTACAACTAATAAAGCAGACCTAAACGTTTAAAATAGAGAAAACAACGTTTTCACCTATATCTTACGCACTAGCGTATTGATTTTAATAAAACTTCACTAGAACCAGCTAATGTAATATTGAAACATGCATGTAAAATTTTAACCTGATTCAAGCATTAGTTTTTGTGTAATCGTTGTTTTGTTTGATTGTTTTTGTGAAGCGATAAATTTGTAATAGTTTAAATAGAGTAGGCCGATGCGCGAGGGTTGAGAAAAAGTCCCTTTCCCCCTCTACTCGGCTCTCAACTACAACCATCCTCTTAAACTATCAACTTTAACTCATGAATAACTTAAATCATGATTAACTATTTCCTTAACATTCAATATTTATGGCATAACGCTCGCTTCAATGAAAGGTCCACGTGATGCCTAGTTTTATTCTAGTAATACTGGACTAATACTCTAGCAAATCGTTTCTAACAATCGCCACTACTTATTTTCACTATGGCCAATTGTAACTTATTATTTTTACACAAGGCGGGTAATAAAGATGTTTTAAATCCTTAGGTAGATGTTGTTCACGAATAGGCATATTGTTTTGTATAAAGAAGCTGGGAATGGTCGATATGTGCTGTCACCCTTCACCTAGTTTCGTGAACGGACAGATTTTGTCTTTTTCGGACACCGCTTTCGGTCTATTTTACCCGTACAATTCTTGAAAATTGAAAGAACCCTCAGGTAATCTTTGTAGTCTATTGCTGAACTAATATATTTGTGCTAGACCCTCATAGCGTAGCTAATTTATTCCTCCTCTTCATCCGTTCCTTAATCTAGATCCCCCGCTTCCTATATCGTTTCGCTTTTTTTTTCGTCGAACAAGCGACGGCTATCTCGGTGCATGCAGGTTCCGTTCTGGATATCGCCAAGAATTTCGCCAAGAAGGTTTGTGCAAACTAATGCAACGAAATTCGCGCACATTTAGAAAACGATGTCGGGCGTGGAGTAGTTACGCAGATTATTTTGATCGTGTACACCTTAATCGAATGCCGAATGACTGAATATGCAGGGACAGGCACCTGTCTGCGGGCCCCGAGCCTCCTCTCTTAACAACAGTTTCTTCTTATTTTTTAATCTCGATTTTTATAATGAAGATTCGGGTGCCTGGAGGCACCTCGAGGTTTAATCTCGCCCTGGTTTTATTCACCAAGAGTAATTTTCTCAAATTCCTGATAAAAAATAACGCGGCTTTTAATTTGTCAAACAAAGAAAAAGTGAAATCTCGTCCGTCCCTATACCTATTTCTTTGATGTTTAAAAGTAAACCCTGATGAAGCTGTCGATAGATCACGGGCATTAATAGCAAATGTTCGGTAATAGCAAATATTGTAATTCCAACAAACGACTTGCTAAGCTACGACTCCTTGTAAATCGTGGAGAAAGGAGTTTAATTTGATATTATCCGCACAATTAAAACCGGCTGATAAATGATAAATAACTCGAGTAATAACTTAGCCTTTATTAATTTCAAATAAATAATAAACGTCGAACAGAAAACTAACAATAACAAGTCTAATATAAAACTATAAATGCAAAAATTATAACTTCAAACCGGTTTTTGTTAAAAATAGTTAGCCGACTTTTAATTAACGTTTTTAATTAATCAATGGAAAATTTTTTATATGGCATTATGAGAACACAGAGCCTGACCTCCAGATGTATTATTATGCATATTATTGATATTTTCTATCCATTTGTGCGTAGTTTAGTATAATTCTTTCCAATATACGTATAAGAATAAAATATCGGAGTCCGTCGCGGACTGCGGTTATGACAACAAAACTTGGACGAGTCTGGACGAACCAGTATGAAAACAAGTACGTTTCTTGAATTCGTGGTTTTTAAATATATATATGTATATATATATTTTATCTAATTAGCATGTCGTCAAGCATTGCTTCTTCTATTCGCTTTCAAGTACGAGTAACACGAAAAGAAAATAGCTTCACGAAATAAATAAAAATACTACTACTCATCTGTCCGCAACGGATTACTGTCTGAAGCGGTATCATACGTACCGGCAGTACCATGATGATGCAATTTTACAGACGACAGACTCGGCGGTGGACTAGACATATCTGACTGTCTGAAGCGGTATCATTCGTACCGGCAGTACCATGATGATGCAATTTTACAGACCTCAGACTCGGCGGCGGACTAGACATATCTGACTGTCTGAAGCGGTATCATTCGTACCGGCAGTACCACGATGATGCAATTTTACAGACCACAGACTCGGCGGCGGACTAGACATGTCTGACTGTCTGAAGCGGTATCATTCGTTCCAGCAGTACCATGATGATGCAATTTTACAAACCACCGACTCGGCGGCGGACAGTCCGCTTCCCGTTTGACCGAGTTTTTTTTCCGAAGATCTTGACGGCTTAGGTTCCGATAAATGTATGGATACGCTTCTCGCAAATTGATTGGAACAAAAGGACTGTATATGAAAGGTAAGGCACTGGAAGTGAACTTTAACAATATTCACAGTAAGGTAGTGTTTGTGCCGGTCTTCGGCTTGTTCATTTCATGTTTATTGCTTTGATCTCAACTTAAAGGGTTGATGTAGCGTATATGGGGCATCATGTATAGAAATGGAAAAATTGACTAATTTAATGCATATAAACTTAAAGTGTTTCCTGTTCACTGATAAAAATTGTATTATTTATAGATACTTCATTTCATACTCTCTCGAAAAACCAGATACACTACATCGAGGCGAAGTTAATCTACGACAGATACATATACAGCTGTGCCTCAAACTGGAGGACTGAAGATGTAAAATGTATTAGAGGTCGACCAAGAAGTCGTAAACACGGTAGAAACTGAAAGCTTAGCTTCGTTTAAAGTCGGAACTTCCGAGTATTGCCGAAGTCATTATAGTCGGGTGCTATTCTAGTTTGTATGAAATGCGCAGTTATGTCAAATCTCCCGAATAACAACAGGAAGGTTTCCAATCTGCTAGACTTCCTATTTTGTTTGTTTTTATACAGTACGAGTTATAATCACTACTGTCCTAAACTATTTTCGTACGATCCACAAATCCACGGGATGATGCAAATACAAAGGACGCTACAAGTAACGGGGTCGGAAATCAAATGTAACAAATCAAACTCAGAAATAAAGAGGAATAATCAATAAATAAAAATATAAAGATATTATGGTATAGTAGAAGTGATTTCTTATCAGGTACAGTGTTGCCTGTAGCAAAAAATATAATAAAGAAGTTAAAAAAATAAAATTAGTAATAACCAAAGAACAACACTGTGTTTTTTGACAGTCAGTGGTCTATTTTATTAAAAACTAACTGTGCATGACGACACTAGAGCACTCTTCATATTTCTATGACTTCTTGGTCGACCTCTAGTAGAAAACGTATAATACGAAGAAGTTTTCATAATTAGTGCATTTCTGATCAATTTACAGATAAAAATTTAATTTTAATGTGCTGTTTTTTTCCATTTCTATACGTGATGCCCCTTATAAGCTACATCAACCGAAAAATGTATATATCCAATAGTTAAGCAATCGTGGATTATTATTGATTAGCGGAGCTAGAAGACGGAGGTATCTTGTAGCTGGGTTTCTAGTAGTTACCTTACCCTAGTTAACAAACTAAGTTTTACAGTTGTAAAATTGTTAACTTGTGTTGGTATTAGTTACGGAGTTAGAAGAAGCCGTAGCATTGATTATCTCTGGTAGCAGTCTTCCACTAGTTGTTAATTGGTTAAATTGATGATTAGCTCATCTATGCTTCAAAGAATACTGTAGATTAATTAAGTATTAGCTAAGCTAAGGCAACCACATTTATTCCAAAAATGTTCGTTTTGATTTGTTAGTCTTCAAATAGATATAATAACTTATCTAAATAGCTATATGATTTTTTTTTTCTAAATATAGAATCAAGCCTTTGCTACAGGCTTAACGGCTCGTATTATACAGTGTGGTCCAAAAGTCCCCCCCCCCCCCCTCTTTAACTTATGAACGGTTTGAGATTAAATAATAAAACTAGAGGGATCTGTACCCCGTACCCTGTAAAGGGAAGTTAGTTTTCGTGTAATCGGGCACTAGGGGCAACTACCCTCTTTGCCCCCAGGCCACCTAAGTTTAAAATTTCAAATTGGAGTTTATATATTTGATAGCATATTTGGATTCTACGATAAAAACTGATAACAATTAACTTGAATAATTTTTTCTATCTCCAATATTTTGCCCCTTTAGGGGGGCACAGATAGCAAAATAACCCTTCCGAATATAGTTAAAAGATAACTCTTATATTGTTATAAAATTTAAACGGTTTGAAATAAATTAATAGAACTAAAGGGATCTGTACCATGTAAAGAGAAGTACTAGGGGCAACCTCCCATTTTGCCCCCAGGCAGAAATCTACCATTTTTTAAATATTGGAGTAAAGAAAAGGTTAGAGTAAAATATTCTTATTTTTACTGGTCTTGTATTACTTTGTTTTTTAAGTTTCATCGCACACCTATTACCCCAATTTTGAACCACTTTCCTGTCTTTCAATCTTCCACAGATTTTGCACATGGAAACAATAGAGGTGAAGAACAAAGAAACAAAAAAAAAAGAGTTGAAAATAAGACCAGTTTTAAAAAATTGTATTTTTATATTAATTATTCACTGTAGAATCCAAATCTGCTATTAAAAATATATACTCCAATATGAAATTTTGAACTTGGGTGGCCTGGGGGCAAAGTGGGTAGTTGCCCCTAGTGCACGATTGCATGAAAACAAACTTCCCACATGGTGCGTATTCCTTAAGATTCATTAATTTATCTCAAACCATTCAAAAGTTAAGAGGAGGGGGGGGGGACTTTTGGACCAGCTTTAGACCTGTATATTGTATATTTGGCTTTACAACACTAGTCTAAATGTTTTGGTTAGTAAAGCTAAGTCACGTTTTCGTCAAATATCCTCTTTCTTTCTTTTAATTATTACGGAACATTAAGAGTAACATTTTTAAGAACTGAGGGGTTGGAAGGGTGTCCCTCGCCCTCGCGAGTTGTCCGGTCCAAGGCGTCGGTGTGCTTTTATTTCTTGTTCACTGTTTACATTCGGTCTGCTAATTTTACCCGGCGCGTACACCCTCCTCCTCAGAATTACCCCTTTTACACCGGGTCGACAAGCTGTTAAACTTTTACGGAGCAACGTTTACTTTGCATTAAGCTGTTAATTTATGCAAATTTAAATCAATCAAGACTTGGCAAGTTAGAAAACAAGCCACCTTGTCGCAAGCCTTTTCGTTTTCACGCTCCTTTTTTAATCCTTTAAACGAAGACTAAATATTTTGGGAGAAATTAAGAGCGTTTTGATACCGTCTACCGTCGGAGGAAACGAAGAAGATTTACTGTCGTTTCTTGGTTGTTTGCCGTGGAGGAGCATTAGGCCTGTTAGCGAGATCCTGTACTTACAATGCTTTTATAATAATCCGACATCGAGGCATCCACTTGGCAAATTAACTTTACAGAGATAAGTTAGAGCAGATAACTGTCTACTTGACAAAAATGTGTCGATTTGTTAATCAATTTCAAACGTCCTTGGAATGTTTGATTTAAATTACCTACGTCCTCAGAATTTACGGATTTATCCTAAATAAATGTTACAGTTAAGCGTTGAAGTATGATTTTCATAACTATACAATGCCTTTTTTTGTTGGAACTAATATCGACTTATTTTTACTATCGATACTTGGATACTTAATCAAATTATCACTAGAGAATCGATTGTTTTAGCTCTGCTTAAGAAGAGCACTTTTTATCGACCTTACTCGTATTCGCGTAAAAATTTACAGTTGTAATTATGTTGTTGGTGAGGAACGAAATTAGTTTAATAATAGTTGGAAAGCGGATTAGTTCAGTACCTACGGAAGGTTTGTTTTTGTATTTTGCCGGAAAACGGATGAAACTACTGTAGACTAGCGATAATTACTACCTGGAGACTAGCGATATATTAAAGTTTTCAAACTTCCGTACAGGGGGCTTGTAACCGGAGAGCTAAGGACGAGTACCGTTCTCATATTTGTTTACCCACGACTCACCCCTCGTTACAAGTTCTGTCGGACTCTACAGCGACCTAGGAAATTCTTTCAGCCGACCCGAGTAACAAGGCGAGGCGAGAGCTCTTCTAATTAAGGCCGTCTAACAGTTAATTACCGCTTGTCATTCCTTTACGGAATCGTCGCTTTTCTCTTGGGACTTCAACTAGAATAATTATGTTATTTTTATTAAAAAAATATTTAAACATTTTTAATTAGACCTAAAAAATCCGGTGTAAAGAAAGGACAACCGTTGATAAAATAGTCGTCGGATATTTTCGAGCCGAAACTCGGCGAGAACGCTCGGTACGATATACATAGAGATGTTTTTGCCGTTGCGCCGCGCCTCCTCGGTTTTATCGATCGCGGTCGCGGATATAAAGCGGGTGTATACAAATTGCGGTTCTAAACCCTTCGGCATTGTAACTTATTCGTCCTTTGAAGAACACCGTTCCGTAATCTAGGGTTCGAAAGAAACGAGAGGACCGGTTTTACTCGGTTTACTTAACTCGCTATAACACGATCCGAGATTAAAGCGTCGAAAGATTACGGCGGTTTGTGCGAGCGCCGTTACTGTCGATGCGACGCCTTACTAATGACCGTCCCTAATAATCCTGATGGATCTTCCCCCTTGCCGACCGTTGCCATAACGAATAAGCGGGCGTCCTCGTTACGCCTTGTTTCTCCAACATTCTAACCCTCTCCGTTGGAAATAATGCTCGCTTTTAAGCCCACGTATGACTCTTTCACTTAAAAGTGTTTAATGTACCTACAAGAAGGGAAAGAACAAATGAAATTAAAACGTCGAGTTAAACTTCATACAAGAATTTATCGGCCGTATACATTTAAAGAAAATAACAAGTATTAACGAAACTATTATTTAATATGAGAGAACGTGATAGCGTTCTATCTATTAAGTTGTCTCTGCTAGGGCAGTCAAAGTTCTTATTACGTATCTCCAAATCTCCATCTCGACTAAGAAACAGTAGGTATAATCTTTTATATAATCGAGTAGAGTCCCGACGGCGACGACTCACCTCTAAATGATTTATAACGTTAAAAATTGGTGAGCCATAAGCTGGGATCGAACCAGTGACCCCCTGTGCGTCAGGCGGAAACGCTACCGATGTGCTATGCCTGTGTAATGATTCGGAGGGCATAAAACTTTCTATTTAAACATAATATATCTATTTAAATATTTTAATTATAACTATCTCTTTTTTGACTATATTTTATTCTGCCCGTTTTCACGGGCATAACGGCTAGTAATAATATAAAAAAATAACTAGAATAACTGGACCAGCGAGGATGGCAGAAACAAACAACCCATTCATTTAACCCTTATGATAAAAGTGCAGCTTTAACTTGTTTTTTCTCTTTATAGCATTTATTTATTATTTTGTTCTCTTAAGGTGGTGTAGCGCAGACTGCATCGGGCTATTAATTATATATTAAACAAACTTTCTCCGATGTTTTACCAATGATTCCCGTGTTATTTATATACAGTGAAGAAGCTTGGCTAGAAAATATGAAATAAATCGGATGTTCCAGTGTAGGTTTTCATTCGTGCTTAAATCTATATATAATTAAAGTTTTTTTTCTGTCTGTGTGTAACTGTCGCCACTAGCCTGACTTTATAGGAACAAACCTGGTTAAACCAAATGTATTATATATTTATTTTGCAGAGGTGATCGCAAACATGTTTCGCATGTTGTAGGCTTGGTTTCAGCGATAAATACTCTTCTTTATTTTCTATAGTTTTAAGTTATAACCATACGGGAGGGTAATCTATCCCTCTAGATTTTCCAAGTTCTTGGCGACACTTTTTTCGCTTAGTGCTCCATCCCTTTTTTTTAAGATCCTTGCATAATACACATTTTGTTACCCTCATGTCCATGGGGTTTTCTTAAAAAAAAAAAAAAAAAAAAAAAAAAAAAAAAAAAAAAAAAAAAAAAAAAAAAAAAAAAAAAAAAAA